>RJWT010006923.1:0-28365 GCA_004365215.1 Cuniculus paca | reverse complement strand
GCATCTCCAGATGAGTCTTGTGATTTCCCTAAGAGAAATTCTCCAGCAGGATGGAAGTGGGGTCTTTGAGTGGAAGAGGCTGGGACTCAAGCGTGCTGTCCTGGAAATTCACATATGCCTGAGCTCCTTGGTCACTGGCCCACTAATGAACCTTTCTTAATGGGGAAGGTTGCCATGGTTTTCAGTTTTACTGGAATAGGGTAAAGAATTTAAAAGCTAGAATTTCTAAATATGATTTCTTGAGGGGATATGAAGTCAGTTTTTAAAATTTTTTTTAACAAGTTTATTGGTATAATTTAGATATACATAACAATCACATTCATTATAGAGAACTTGAACTTGTATGCAATGTATTTTAGTTCCTCTTTTTTCCCATTTCCCTTTCTTTAACCCTTCTTCTTCTCCTTATTCACAAAGCTGTATTTCTATTTTATCCTTTTTTTCTCACTTTTTTTCTTTTTCCTTCCACTTTCCCCAATTCCCCTTTGTCTTTGAACAATTGCTTCCTATTTCACAATATTTACTACACATTTTAATTCTTATTTACACTTTCAGTTTCTCATACTAGAGAGACAATGCGATATTTACACATATGTGTCTGATTTATTTCAGTAAAAGTATGATCTCAAGGTTCATCCATTTAGCTATAAATGTTTCAGGTTTATCCTTCTTTATGGCTGAATAGTACTCCATTGTATAAAAATACCACATCTTTTTAATCCATTTGTTGGTCGATAGGCATTTGGATTGTTTCCAAAATTTAGCTGTCACAAACTATGCTGCTATAAACATGGGTGTGCATGTATCACTATAGTATGATGCTTTTAATTCTTTTGGGAAGATACTAAGAAAGGAAATAGCTGAGTCAAATGAAATCTCTCGTCCTAGTTTTTTGAGGAATCTCCACAGTGGTTGTCCCAATCTACACTGCCATCAACAGCGAAAGTTTCCTTTTTCCATAGAGCCCCACCAACATTTGTTACTGGTTGATTTTTTTGATGATAGTCATTCTTTCTGGAGTGAGGTGGAATCTCAGCATTATTATAATTTGCATATCTTGAATGACCAGTGATGTTGAATATTTTTTCACATATTCATTTGTCATTTGTGCTTCTTCTGAGAAGTATCTATTCATTTCAGATATCTGTTTTTGAATTGGGTCTTTGAATGTGGGGTTCTGATTTTTTTTTTCAGTTCTTTATATGTTCTAGGTATTAGTGCTTTGTCTGAAGAACAACTACCTAAGATTTTTTTCCACTCTGTGGGCTGCCTTTTCACTCTGTTGGTGATTTCTTTTGTTCAAAAGCTTTTTAATAAGATGAGCTCCTAGTTGTTGACTCTTTGTAGTATTTCCCATACTATCAGGGTTTTGTTCATGAAGTCTTTGCTTACACCTATGCCTTCAGGAGTTCCACCTATTGTCTCTTCCAGCAGAGTTATTATTTCTGTTTTAATATTTAGATCTTTGCCTCTACTAATGTCTTCAAAAGTTCCACCTATTCTCTCTTCCAGCAGATGTAGTGTTACTGTTTTAATATTTATATCTTTGATCCATTTCAATTTTAGTTTAGTGCATGATGAAAGCTATGGGACTAGTTCTAATCTTTGACTTTTAGAAAGCACCAGTTTTTCCAGCACCATTTATTAAAGAGGCTATCTTTCTTCCAGTGAAGGTGTTTGGCTCTTTTGTGAAAGGTAAGATGGCTGAATATTTCTGGAGTTGTTTCTGCTTCTTCTAATCTGTTCCATTTATCTTCAGGACTGTTTTTTTGCCAATACCAGACTGTTTTTATCACAATAGCTCTGTAGGATAATTTCAAGTCAAGGATTTTGATGCCCTGTGCTTTGTCTTTGTTATCCAGAATTGTTTTTGCTATTCCAGGTCTCTTCTGGTTCCAAATGAATTTAGGAACGCTTTCTCCAGTTCTGTGAGGTATGCTAATGGTATTTTGATTGGGATTGCATTACATCTGTGTAACAATTTTGGAAATATGATCTTTTTACAATGTAAGTTCTTTTTACCCATAAGCAAAGGATATCTTTCCATTTTCTGACATCCTTTTCATTATTCTTTTTCAGAATACTGTAGTTTTCAACGCAGAGATTTTTACTTTCTTTGTTAGATTGATTCCTAAGTACTTCACTTTTTTTTAAATGCTACTGTGAAAGGTGGTGTCTCCTTAATTTCTTTCTCATTGAGTTTGTTATTTGTGAACAGAAAGTTATTGAGTTTTGACTGTTGACTTCGTATCCAGCTCTGTGACTGAATCTGATTATTAATCTAGAAGTCTTTTGGTGGAATTTTGGGATCGTCTGTGTAGAGTATCATGTCATCTGTAAATAATGATTATTTAACTTCTTCCTTCCTATCGATGTCCTTTTAATTTTACTCTCTTGTCTAATTGCTCTAGCTAATGAGAAACCAGTTTTTGCTCCCATGCAAATTGTCACGGCAGGAAGACCTTCTGTAAGCAGCTCTGTGTAGCTCTTTCTCTTTCCCATTTCTTTTTCTGAGTTGTGTATTTTTTCTTTATAGTTCCATCTTTTATAATTCCAGCGTTGCTTGTGTTTTACTCCCATATTGCCTATGTCCTTCTGTCTTTACTTTGCATTGTAAGTGCCACAACAGCAAAAATTATGTCCCTTCTTTCCACCAACTGCTGTGTGAAGATGTCACAAAACATTGCTTGACTCACAGAAGGTGCTCAAGAAACAGTTGTTGAATAAGAAAATGGATGAATAGTATTGCTTAGTAAAAAGATAAATAAATTTTGTTAGTTTATTCTACCCCTTCAACTAACCCTGAAAAAGAAGGAAAATGAAACATTCTGGAATAATTTGCTTCCACTGAAGTCAGAACAGCACACTCGGATTTACTAGTATTTCCACCTTTGCTCACTCTGCCTATTCATATATGTGCAAAGAATCATGTCTATGCAAGGTGATATGTAGGCTCCCTTGTAACCACAAATTTTCTGGTCTGTAAGTCAACTCAGTGATGTAGCAATTTGAAACCATTGAAAAGACCTAGAGTTCTTCTGGACCCTTGTTGAGGGTCAGAGAAACAGGTTCTGATCTCTTGGTGGGTTCAGTACTTTCTAGGTAAAGAGCATACTTGAAGTCTTTCAAAAAGCAGAAGAAAAATATGCCTGAAACCTACAGATACACATGATTATGAAAATGTTACAAATACTAAAAATGCAAATTCATTTAAATATAATTATAATCACTTTGCTTTAGTTTATGCTTCAATTCCCAACTAAGTTAAATATTTTAGCTGTGTTACTAATATTGACAGTGACTTCTGTCAATTAATGAACTCAACTCTAGCAGTCAAGTTCAAGGAGATTAGTTAAAATGTGACGATTGTACAATTTAGCGAACATAGGATATTTTTATATATCAAATAGAAAAAACTCACTATTTTAACCCTGTTTCTTTAATAGTTGTGTAAGTTTGTTTAGCATTGTGTGAGAAAAGAACTTTTTCTATGAGGAAAAAGTTAAACTTGAACCCCGATTTGTAATTACTTAAACTTTGAAGAGTTTGGGGCCCAATCGTTGTTCTAATATACCAGACTCCCTCTGAAAGTGAAATTTGTCTTAAATTTATCACGTAGCATTGATTCAATGTATCTTAAAAAGATTTTGATATCTTCTCTAGACAGCAGTACACTACTTGGTGGAGAAAAAGATGTCAGACATTTCTGAACTGAAGAGAACATCCTCCTAATCCTTTAAAAATAACAGGCATAACAAACAGATGTGGAAAATATACAAATCCATGATGTACATTAAGTGCGTGTTGTGTATATGAAAGGTTGCAGCCACTATTTTCCATTTTCTTTATGTTGAGCCTTAATTTCTTCTCAGTCTAGAGGTTACTATGAGTTTTCCTGGTTGGAGATGAAGAAAAAATAGTACCTGCCAGATACATTTTAATGCTCTTTCTTCAGGTCCTCTTTGTCAGGTAGGTTCTCTCTCTGTGTGTAGATGCAGATACCGAGGTCCGGAAAGACCAGGAGATCTGCACAACATCACATTGCTGTTGAGGAGAAATCAGCATCACATCCAAATCCCAAGCTCCTGCCCCTGTGCTTGTGAGGGCTCTATATCAAACCATAGCACCCATCTTTAATTATCTCATTATAAGTTTACTGAGACTGTGATCAGAATTATTGAAATGGTAAGCGTGCTTTTTGGCATTTGGGAAGAAGTGAAACATGTCACCTCAAGGACAATGAAATGATCAACATTTCATGTAGTATTTATTTTTCTTTGTCCAATGTATCCTTGGTTTAATGCCCATTTCCTTCGAGGTCTTTCTAATGAGACCTTGCAGGTTTTCTAAAAAATCTACTCTACCGATGACAGTTTATTCACCTTACGTAGTTGGAGGAACTGCTTGTTTAAATTTAGATACCGTCTCTGATGGAATGTTTTGACAAAGTAATATCAGCTTGATACTATTTAAAATATTTTGACAGATGGGAAAATTGTTTCAGTCTGAGTTGAGCAATACTTTATTGCAGTATTTTGTGACATAGAAAAAAAAATGGTAAAGGTAGCCTCACTGTTCCCAAAAATATCATCCTTCCATTCTCCCCGAGAACAGAAAGACCTCCATTCAGTCAGAGATTACAATATGTGTGTGGTGCATGTTAAAAATTCATGCAACTTAAAACAAGAGGGAACATTTGGGGACTATTTCCAAACAGGGAACATTTATTGTTCTGTAAGCACAGAACATAAAGAACTTTTAGAAGCCAATGGTGTGATACCACTTATTCTGAGCTTTCTCATGTCCTCATGAGCTTGCTCCCAATGAACTGAAATCACTAGAATTTAAAACTTGCCTGGTTGAAAAAAAAATCTTCAAATCCAGTTACTTCAATGTCTATATTTTTTAGAATGATAATTTAATAAAATATTAAATGTTTCAAATCAGTTTTAAGGGAATAAAACACACATGGTCCTCATTGGTAATATGAAACAAATGTGTTGAAGGAATGTAATAGGGCAGAGATCCTCAGCGTTGCCCCTGGACTTGCTGGTTTTGGTCTTTTGAATCAGATATTGCTCCCTTTTGCAGGTGGAGGGAGTACGGGGGATTGAACCTAGGTCCTTCACAATGAGCAGTATCTCCATTCCCTTTAAATTTTATTTTTATTTTTTAAATTTTGAGATAGGTCTAGTTAAGTCACTGTTTGCTCAGGCTGGGTTCGAACTTGGAACCCTCCTGCCTCGGCCTCTCACAGTACTGGGGTTACAGGTATGAGTCACCATTCCTGGTTCCATGTGGGTTTTACGAAATGCTCCTGATCATTCTGATGCACATTGTACATTTGTAAGTGCT
Organism: Cuniculus paca; assembly: GCA_004365215.1. Taxonomy (NCBI): domain Eukaryota; kingdom Metazoa; phylum Chordata; class Mammalia; order Rodentia; family Cuniculidae; genus Cuniculus; species Cuniculus paca. The sequence continues at coordinate 23,010 of RJWT010006923.1, read as the reverse complement.
TGGCTAAACTTTGGAACTATCCTACTGGCCTTTGATTTCTGCCATGTGGAAGGAGTGAAAATTCAAGAGGGATGACTAGGAATGGTCTCTAAGCCTGTTTCAACTACAAGAGTCTTGATTTTCTGTTTTTGCATATGACCAAGTTTTATATTGAGTTCTCTGCCTAAACATGGTTTTGAAAACAATTGGGAAAGATTTTTCTTTGGAGGATCTTCCAAAGTTGATGACCCAGGGAGTGTTCAGAGGCTGACAGCTCCTCTTACAGTGTTTCCGTTATTGCAGCAATATGTGTGACCTGAAATTTTAGTCATGCAGTAATCTGTGAGTCATGCTATTCAAGCCTTAATAGAATATATGTCCAGATGAGTATTACCAGCTTTATTTTCCTAAACACAATAGGAAGCATAACCATAAAAGTTACACAGTATACTCATGTTGATATCTTCACTGTGCAAAAGTTAACAGTTAGAGATATCACAACTATCACTGTCAGTGATAAAATTACACAAGACACCAATTTAGCCTTCCACTGTCAATAGGTTACTACAGATGAGACATAGAACTCATATAGGATTGTTACTTTACAAATACAGACTCAGAGAAAGGGAAGTTGACATTTCCTCTACAGGTTTAAGAGCTTGTATAATCCACACACACACACACACACACACACACACTCAGAGTTCATCTCTTACTGGATTGATTACGTGTATAGAGATGTCTTTCTCTTACCCATGTTCCATTAATCAATTATATTTTATCTCTTTTCATTTTTAAAAGAATTTTTCAAAATAAACTTGACGATTATTTCTACAGATATTTTATATACTTAAACTTTAGTAAGATTCATATTTTAATATAACTTTTTTCTTACATTACTTATATATTGGTTTTGTTTGTTTGCCTCTCAGTTCTCAGAGAGATGATGGAAAATAGGCAAAAACTGGTTAGTTAGTATTATTATAACAAGAGTTATGTAGTTAATACTTAGAGGGTTTCATCAGTGCCAGACAATCCTTTAAGCAAACTATACTTTAGTATATTTTTCCCAGTGAATCTACAACAGAATTTTTTAATATTTTGAATATGACCTCTTTCAAGAAATTGAGACTCAGTACACATACACTTTCCCCAACGTATATATGCATGGGAAAAGTCACAAATCAACTTTTATGATATATAATAATTCATAGTTTCTTCATTTTATTATGTTTCATTCCATTAAAAATACTGATTGAGATTTACAAACAAGTGGCTTTATTACTTTTACTCAGGTATTGAAGAATGAAAATTTGTGCTATCAGAAGATACTATTATCACCCACATTTTATAGATAAGAAAATGGGGACAGAGGGGCTACATAAGTTGCCAAAGTTTATATAGTGACCAATGTACCAGGGGTTCAAGTTTGGCAGCCTTCTTTCAAAGCCTTTGTTGGGTAAAACCATCTTCTGTCTTGCCCAGTCAATATTTTCAGATTGTAGTACTGTGAAGAAAGGATATATCAAATAGGGAATTCTTCTCCCAAATATTGGAGCAATGCAGTGACATCTTCAGATTTTTTTAAATTTAAGGATCTAGACATGAAGAATGGGGACTGGCTTTGAGCTGCCTTTCTATTGCCTCTGTCTGTCTGTCTGTCTGTCTGTCTCTGTCTTTCTGTCTCTCTCTCTGTGTTTCTCTCTCTGTGTCTCTCTCTTCCTCTGTCTTTCTCTGTCTCTCTGTCTCTGTCTCTGTCTCTCTCTGTCTCTGTCTCTCTTTCTTTCTCTCGTCTCTCTCAGAATGTGTACCTATATTGGGAAATTTTTGTACAGAGACTGATGGAAATTAATAAGGAGGGGAAATGGCTTTTGCCACCAAACCACCTTCTTGGCATTACTGTGGGAAATGAATTAATTCAAGGAACAATAGATGGAGAAGATGGACACCCACACTAAAACTAAACTCTTGTTATGTGAAGCTTCATGTTAAGTGGGGAGAGGATGACACGATATTGCAGGCTTGTTCTGCCTCCTCATGGGCCATACTGCTTGACGTGATGCACTGCTAACATGGCTGGATATTTTTGTACACAGGCATTTTTCTTCCCCCAGTGCTATTAAATATGATTTTAAAATATGCATTGGAATTACAAATAAAAAATTCATGCAGGTGAGTCATGGAGTGAAAAATCTGTATCTCTTCCCCTTTTTCCTTAGTTTTCTTTCTCTGTCTCTGTCTGTCTCTGTCTCTGTCTGTATATATATATATATAGAGAGAGAGAGAGAGAGAGAGTTTGTTTGGTTTTTGTTTTTGAGACAGGGTCTTGCCATATAGTCCAGTCTGGCCTTGAACTCACTATGAAGCCCAGGCTGGCCTCGAATTCACAGTGATCCTCCTGTCCTAGCCTCCCAAGTGCTGGGACTGCCGGGGTGCACCACCACACCTGGTGGTTGTCTCTATTTTATTCCCTGAAATGATCACTGTTTTGTTTTCCTGTGTGGACTTCCAGAATGTTATTCTGTGTGTGTGTGTTTGTGTGTGTGTGTGTGTGTGTGTGTGGAAAATATTAACACACATTATATGCCTTGCTTTTAGTCTTCTTGGTTTGTCTCCTGCCTCCTTTCTCACATCTACATAGTATTATTTCATTGTGTGTATTTTCTAAATTTAATTTAATACATCATCTGTTGACATTAGATCATTTCTAATCGCTTGTAACCCGAATATTTTAAATACAAATCACCTATTGGATTCTGAGTCCTCTGTGTGGTCTCTTACTTATCGCAGAAACTTCGTAACTCCGAGTCTTCAGCAGGGACAGATAGAGATCGGATTGTTGAATTAGGTCATGTGTGTCAGGAAGCTGGTTGATCTCAGTTTTCTCAGATGGATATTTTTAACTTCTAAACAGTAATCATGGTAAGAAATCTTTATATCTTGCTCTATACAATCTTCTGTAAGATTAAAGAGGTCTCTTTTAAAGGGTTCAGCAAATGTAATTTGCTAACAGTTTAATAGGTTATTAGGTACTTTGAGTGTTTACTTCTAAGTCAAGAAAATTTGTTGTGTTCTCCAAAAGTCTGCTTTAAAAACTTTTCAGGTTTGTTTGCCTACAATTCACAGAGATTTGGAATATTAAGCATAAGGCATATCTTTTTTAAAATATGCAGTCTGTCCTATTCTTTGGGATACCTCTGGAGATTGTTAGCTCAGTTTTACAAAGATGGTATTTCTATACAATTGAACTTCCTGTCTTTTATTTTAAGTGTGCTTTAACAGTTTTCAGGAAAATACCATTCAGTGTTACTGAGTGATAATTATATGAAAAGATGGATCAACAGGGCAGTCAGGTAGAAAGTTGCTAGATATGTGTCCATAAGTGTACGTTCTGTTTTTTGACTCAGTCACTTCCACACTGACTCAGAGATAATAAAATTGGTGCAATGTAGCAAATAATCTGAGAAAAGACTGTGAATTCTTTGAGAAGTGATTTTAGAATTCAATATTTTCCTGTCAGTAGATTTATGACCTGACACTGGGAATTATTAAGGCTCAGATCCAAATACTTAGTTCATTTCCTCTTGCTCAGCCTTTAGTAAAGATGTGGAACATGTGAACTGGATATCTGTTATTCAAGCTTGGGATTCAAAATTTTATGTCCTTGTCACCATGTTCAAGATTTTGAATATCTGGATATTAATATATTCAAATGCATTTATAATGTATGATGTTAGGTGAAAATTTATTATACATGCCAACAATTTAATTTAAAATGTTGCTCTTGAATATTTTATAAACCACTGGAATGATAACATACCCTTAATGAAAATGAGAATGATTTTGCTTTCTTTGCTGTATCATGTGGCCTCTTTATGTTTTACGCACTGCCTCAACTTACCCTTTTGTGCTAAGTATTTTATGTTAGAATAGAAAATAAACAACAAATCAAGTTGAACTGCAATCAGTCACTTAGGAAATTTTACTAAAAGCCATTTGATACATCTTAGGGGGATTTCAGAGATCTACATCGGTTAATCTAAATCTTTAATTTGATTATATATAAAGTTAAAGTTAATCTAACTAGACAGAATCAATACTTTACTGAATTTAATTAGATGGCTAGAATCCAAGCGAAGATTATTGTTTTTACTTCTTTCTAACCTCCTCCTTTTCTGGGTGAAATCATTCCTTTGCCAAAGTATGTTGGACAGTTCCCTGGTGACGGGTTCTATAGAAACTTGGAGCTATGCTGTGAGCAGTGTGAGACAGAGGGAGGGAAACGTGGGTGAGGAGTTCATTGTGTTCTGGAGATGATAATAGGACGATCCTATCACCTCATCCCAGCCCGGCCATGGGGACAATGTCCCACTTGCAGTGGATCTGCAGCGACTGTTTTTCAGCCACTGTTTTTAAACCAGAATTATAAAATGGAATGATCTTTCTTTCAGGCTGGAGAATTCCAGGACAGAAAAGAAATGTGGAAAGATAAATCATGAATTAGTCTGGACTTGCAGTTTGAGGATCCTGCTATTTATAGTTAGGTTTGATATGGCTTGCCTGGAAATGTGCAGTAGATTGAAGCTGAAGTTTTATTTGAGGCAATAACTTTTTTTTATCGTTGTTGGAGCATCAGTAAGACATTAGACAGGAGTTTTAGAAAAAGGCTGGATGCCGTAACCTTTATGGTTTTTTATATTCCTTGCCATAAGCAGATTGTCAGCTATTGAGGGACAGATTGTTAACAGAGTTTTAAGGTGATTTGACTCTACTTCCATGCAACTACTGAGTTTAGTTGTCATGGTTGATATTAGAGAAATTACTTAAGGGACAGATACATTTTTATAGTAAGTTTGGAATAAGCTCAATGATATATAATCACATTAATATACTTCCAATTTTGTGGTTGTCTTTTTTAAGTAAATGAAGTTTGAAAGTTGTGTTTTATAAAGTCAGATTTTTATTCTTCCTGTCGTGACCCATAGCAGGGGAGCAGTAGGAGATGCCAGACACATAGGAAAGGTCCCCGTCCTCATGGTTCTCAGCAACCTGCTTGACAAAACCTGGCAAAAGTACACGGAATCACTGAGTAACATGAGCACTGTGATCCTATCGTAGGTGTCGTGTACAGTGTCAACGCAGAGGCATTTACACAAGCCTCATGTTGAAGGAAATGGATTCTTCTTTGTAAGTCTGATAAAAACAGAAGAAAACAGCATTTCATGGTCCTATGTCATATGTTGTCTTTTAAAATGAGTATTTGTTGAGAGCATACTAAGTGTCAGGCACTGTTCCTCATGTCCGAGTTCCTTTCATCTTCAGTGCCAGGTGAGACGGGCCCTGTGTGGCTTGACAGTGGGAGCGAGAGGTAGTGTGTTCATCAGTGGTCCAGGTCACGGAGCTGTGTTTGTACCTGAAGAAGGGGAGGAAAGTTCAGCAGGCCGCTGAACTTCGGGGTCAGAACTTTTCACCTCTGTACTTTATTCCCTCCCTCACTTTGCTTATTAGCACTCACTGCTTTAAACCTACAGAGGTGCCCAGCATGCCTTAGGATCACAGACCTTGAAATCTATTTCTGTGAAAAGCCACGATAAGTTATTTTGATGGAAATATTCACATCATTGCACAATTTGAGCGATTAAGTTAATTCCATTTAATAAGGTGAGGGGAGTTGCTAGGAGGATTACACCCTAACTTTAGAGGTTTAGAACTGTGTATTTATGTAAATGTGCATTTCCTCTGCCTCCTCAGCCCACACTGCCTTTCCTGTTGGGTCAGTCTTACTAGAATGACGTCTTTCACAAATCACAAGAGATTCAGCCACAAGATCAGGGCCTCTAAGGGCCAGGTGGAAACATACTTATTTTCACAGATGGTCGTTGCCCAAAACGTGTTTTCATTTATACCAGTGGGTCTCAAATTTTAGAGTCATCACAGTCAGCTGGAAGATTTAGCAAATAACATGGACTCCTGGTCCTGTCCACAGTATTTCTGGCTTAGCAGGTTTGGGAAAGGGACTGAGAACCGCCTTCCTAACAAGTTGCTGCTAAAGGTGATTCTGCAGGTCTGAAGTCCATACTGTGAGAATGATTAGTTTATCCTGAAAATGTAAGTAGAAGGAGTGTATCATCAGCCTTTTTTCACCTTTGCTTTTAGTCCAACACTTCATTGTTTAAATGCTCATGCCTTTATTTATAAAGATTACAAAATAGATCAGTAGATTTCTTGGACTCTGAAAAACCCCAATAAATCTCTTAATTGTGTAATCATTGCTAAGCTGCAATAATTCTAGTAACAACTGAGTACATGGAATGCTTGCTAACTTAACAGGCACTTCACTAGCCTCATTACATGTATTACTAAAACAAGAAACATAGAGATTGGTTCACTTCTTCATGTGGGAAATGACAGCTTAGAAGATCACGTGACTTCCTCAAAATCACATATTCAGTAAGAGGTAGCCCTAGAATTCAAATTCAGAATTAGATTGAATTCTAATAGCTATGCTTCTGAACATCACATTTTAATGTCTGTAGTGAGGAGCTCAATTTCAGTTAGACATATGCATTTAGTATAAAGTGTCATTAATTTAAATTCCTCTTTTATTTACACTCTTAAGAATCTAAAATCAGCAAGAGAGAAAAATTCATAGCCACAGATTTTTAAAAGAAAATATATAAATTTAAACTGCTGTTTAAACTTTGACTTTTTCATCAAACTTTTTTATTAGTATCTGATACATCATAAGTACACACTTCTTGAGGAGATAGGTATATATACATATTGTATCTTGATCATTTTTACTCCCTTTGCCCTACCTGGCCCTCCCTACTCTTTCTTTCCCCAGGTCCCCTTCCTATCTTTAGAGTTTACCTTCCTGTTTCTTAACATCTCTTTTATTCTGTTCTTAAATTATATTTTGGGTCTCTCATATTACAGAAACCATGTGATACTTAACCTTTGTGTCTGATTTATTTCACTAAGCGTTATGATAAAAAAAATCCACCTGTTTTCCTACGAATGCCTCGAATTTTTCCTTTAGAGTTGTACTCCACAGAATGTGACTTTTTTATTTGTAGTTGCCTTTTGTTCAAATTATGTGCGTTAAAGTATTAATGTTAAAAATTTTTTGAAGATTGTGTTTGCTCTTTGCTTTTCAGTTGTTTGTTTGCACTGATGCATATTTACAAAAAGGATTTCTAGCAGTGACTGTTAAACATTTGAAGGACATAAATTCCTTTGAAAGTCAGTTGAAAACTATAAAACTTTTCATGAGCTAAGTACACTAACTTTGCATACTGCAGAATCCTGACAGTGGGCTCTGGATGATAGTGCCTTAAAAAGAGCAGGGGAAACATATTGAACCTCTTTACCTGAGAGACTTGTATTTGAATCTATTCTTTCCTGTTTATGTGACCTTTAGAAAGTTATCACTGAGTCTTGTTTCTTTATCCATAAAATGGCAATGATGAAAGTGACATCTATATCATTGTTACAGAGACTTAAATTGCAAAACATTACAATATAAAGTGCCAGCTCCATGATGGCTACATAAGTGTTTCTCAAACTTTAAAGTGTCTATGAGTTACCTGAAGATCTTATTAAAATGTGAACTCAGATTCAGTGGACCTGGAGTGAGAACTGAAGAGTTTGCACTTCTAAAAAGCTCTCAAATGCTGCTGCCACTAGTAGAGGGACCATAGTTGAGTAGCAAAAGTGGATTGAGTAGTTAAGGTGGATTCTCAGCTTGTCTGGCTTGAGAGTTGCCCAGGGTTTTGTAAAGTACACTTCCGAGTGGGTCATGGAAGTGTGACTTGGAAGTCTACGGCTGGTACCTGACCCTTCCTCTGTGGTGCTGATCCCCTGCTTTACTTCCTGGCCATCATGAACTAAGCAGCTTTGCTCTGCCATTGTCTTCCACCGTGATATTTCTGTCTTGGGTCCAGCTGACCAAGAACTGAATCTTCTGAAACCATCTCAGCTAAATTAAACCTCTTCTCCTTTAGATGTGGATATCAGGTATTTTGTTCCATCAGTGGGGAAGCTGAGTAATACAGTGCTGTGCAATATGCATAGAAGTGTTTCTACTAATGAGAGCTCTTAAATGTCATATTAACAGAATGTTTTCATTGATAACGTTGCACTCGGTGTTATATGCTTAAATATGCATCTTCTCATTGGGGAATAATGCATTGTATACTTTTTTTGGTATACTATTTTTTTAATGGGTTGTGCCCTCCAAAATAAATTTGGAGTCCTCTTTGAAATTAGACATCATTTAAGGTTTACCTATACTATATTAAAAATATACATTTCTCTCTCTCTCTCTCTCTCTCTCTCTCTCTCTCTGTGTGTGTGTGTGTGTGTGTGTGTGTGTGATGGTGAATGAAATGTGTAATTGAATGAGTAGGTGTCATTTCTGGTAACCAGACTTTTCTGACCAAAGCAGTAATATTCTAGATCTTTCTGATTATTCTAAAGAGTAGATTTATGATCTTGAGAGCATTGCTCTTTAATGTATTTTGAATAAGGAATTACTGAAATTAAGTAGGTTTGGCTTTCATCTGATAAAGTTGGATCTTCAAGTGGATTTCTAAGACATGAGAAGAAAACCTATATGAGAATATCCAGTTCTTTCTATTATTGAGAAAAAGGGTAGTGACTGAATCAACTGCTGCCTAAAGTAGTGGCAAGATAGGTGAAAAGCCTCTGACCACCTGTGTGTAGTTGCCCTTTAGGCTGATAGAACTTTTTTTTTTTTTTTGCAGCACGGGGGATTGAACTCACGACCTTGCCCTTGCCAGGCAGGTGCTTAGGCCACTGAGCTAGATCCCTGGCCTTTCTCTTTTTGAGATAGGGTCTTGCTATGTTGTTCAGGCTGGCCTTGAGCTCACTTTGTAACCCAAGCTGGTCTCAAAGTCACAAGGATCCTCCAGTCTCAGCCTCCCGAGTGCTGGGATTACAGGCGTGAGCCACCACACCCTGCTAGAACTTTCTGCTTGAGGGAAAATCAGCGGTCTATGGCTCACCTCTGTCAGACTACTTTTGTGTTTTTGAGAGTTAATAGTTACTGCTTCATCTTGCGTAAATGGCCAAGTGTGAAAGTTCTTTAACTTCGTTAGTTCTGTGTAAAAATTTGCCTGTAAGACTGAAAATGAAGAGTGAGGCTTGTCCTTCTTAAACTGCAGAAAGTGTGACCATGGTCTTCTGTAGGATCTCTGAGTAAATGTGCCTTTTCTTGGAACTAGAGTCAGAGAAAAGAACTTCTCCAGTGCTGGGTTTACTGTAAAGTCACAACCTCCTAGGGAGTTTGCAGAGTGGAGTTGTTTTCTGTGTAAAGTGCAGGGCTGCCAATATCTCTCAGATTAGGATTAGAGCCTGTCATGTGATTATAAAGGAGATCTCAAAAGGACTCAGGACAAGGGATAGTTGAAAGATTTCTTTTGGTGTGCTTTAAACCCATACAAAATGCCAAATAAACATCTAACTCTTTTAAAAGATGAGATCATTTCTCTTAACCCTTCATGCTTGATTAACTCCGCCTCATACTTGCAGTTTTCAATAACCAGTGGAATGCAGAAGGTACTTACTGCAGCAGGCTTTCCACATGGACAGCATAACAAAGGAGTAACTTCAGTAACTCTCAGAGTCACCCATGGGGATGGTGAAAATATTTAGAATTCTCAATTCCCACTGCACTCGTGGAAAAAGAAGTATACTGGAATGGGCTCTAAGCACCTGGATTTTTAAATCTGTTCTTTTGTTGATTTGAATCAATTCATCATGGATTCGCAGGTTGTTAGTAAGTAGCATTAACTACTAATAATTATGGATTCTTTTCTTGATAAGTGAAGGCAGTGAATTCTTGTAGACAAAGCCTGGGTTTCGGCTTTAGAAGGACCAGGACTCATGCTTTGTTTCTGTCACTTAGTAGTTGTACAAAATCTCTTTGTTTCCTTATGTAATAGGTAGGAATAACACATCCTCTACCAGAGGGTGGTGACAAAGGTCAAATGTAAACTTGCATGTCTAGTGTAGCGCTTAGTACATTACAGTCTTTTGTTACTCCACATTTAGCCCTTGGACTGGCAGTAGCATTATCATATCAGGGAGATTCTAGAAATGCAGACTATCAGGCCCATCCCACACCTCCTCAGTCAAAATCTGCTTTGATAGAGGCTCATGGTATATTTCATGTTTGGGTTGTAGTTTTTGTCACAATTGTGGGGTGTGTTTCAGTTTTAAGCTGATAATCTTAAAAATACTTGATGGCTGAATTAAAACTATTGTATGCTATTTGGAAAGTTTTTTTTGTTTGTTTGTTTGTTTTTTGGTAGGGGGGTACTGGAAATCAAACTCATGACCTTGTGCTTGCCAGGCAGGCGCTTGTGCCGCTGAGCTGTATCCTCAGCCCTGCCATTGTGTGCTATTTGGGTTCTTTTTTTTTAAATTTCATTTTCGTTTCTCATTACTAACAAGAAGAGTTTCTGTTGCCGGTGAAGATTAGTTCAGGATTCAGTGAAATTTTCAAAATTGCTTCTCAGATTTTAAGTAGCTTTTAGTTACTTCTTTCTTCTTTTTATATTTACGCATTTAAACATAAAATACAAAGCCAAAAAGCAGTTTAAAAGTAGGCATAATGTATCCACAAATAAAAGCTCATCTAGCAACCAATAAAATGGAAACTTGTAAATGTTTTAAGCAAATTCCCAGCCAGATTTTTAAAAAATCAGATCCGATAAAATATTTGGAAACTTTGCTATTTGTTGATGCCTATAAGTTTAAAAATAAACCAAACAAATCTGCTTATTCTTGCAAAGTCTAAATTTTATGAGTTCTCATCATTATTGGAATGAAAAATTACTATTGTAAGTTTTGTGCTAAATTTAATTTCTTTATTTGACATTTAAAATACACCAGTATATTGCTTGTAATTTAGCTCAGGCAAAAATGTAGTAAAGTCTAAATTTAAGACATAACTTTACTCTGTTTCTTTAAAAAATGTTTTAATCATCCAACTTTGAAAGGAAGGTAAAGATGTGTTTGTCATGCAGAGGTAGGCTTAAATATTACTGAAAATTTTTGAGAAGTTTCTTTGCAATTTAAAATAACAGGCTTGTCATTAACAGATAATCACTACACTCACCCAATATTTCGATCCACCCTTTGGGTACAAACAGTGACAAAAGTGATTTTCTTTTTCACAGGAGAGTCTATTTTCGTTACTATAGCAGGTTTTTGTTGACCAATTTTCAGTTCCAAATTTTAACTTTAACAACTCATGATGGGGGAACAAAAGATTTTATCTCACTCTGTAGCCCCCATTATTTCAGGACCTGCTGCTCCCTGCAGGCAGCCTGGGTTTTAACAGGCTCATGAGTAAAATCTGTGGGGGAAAAGTCTTAAGGACATTCAGAGATATTCAGGTACCCAGTTGTCATCAGAGATGCTTATAGTAACAGCCAAGTAAGTTCCTTTTATCTGGTTATGAGACTAATTTGGGTCGATCAGATACCTTTCAAAGTTCTTAATCTTTCCCCTTCCATGGGCTCCATGGTTGATATCATTAAAACCAATAGTGACACCTCCGCAGACTTTAGAATCCCTCTTTAACTTTCAGCTAATGGAATGTTTACTGTGACTGGTGTGAGCTCTTATTTTTCAGGACAGTAGGAATGACTAAAGATATAAAATCCTTTGTGCTTACTTCCCTGTCCAGCCCTGAAAGATATGTTGCTGCTGATCTGGGCTCTTTAAAGTATTCCTCATTGTCAATCACGTTGACTAATCACTAGCAGAGGACTTTTGAATTTGGCAAACTCGGGATTTACTGTAAAAAGTGCCACTGACTCCTGGAACTTGAGAGAACTGTCATTCCTTTTGCTGACTCATTTTTTTTTTTATATTCCTTCATTGTTCTCTAGTATACAAGGAGGAAGAAAGGTCTATTTTGGTAGATGTAATTTTGTCCTTCGGTGAAATTGTGAATGTGCAGATAAGCTTGACGTTTGCTGTCCATTATGCTTTGGACACCCTAATCTCCACAAATCACTACAGTGGTGTTGTGGGACAGACACTGGTCTTGGGGTGCGGGGACCCTGATTGCTCATCCTTGCTGCATCACAGCTAGTATGTGAATGCAAGCAATCTTCTAACCTCTGGGGGGCTTTCCAACTGCCCATTTCCTAGGATATTTACTTAAGTCATGGTTGAGAAAGGATCGAGGTGACAAGTAGCATTTCTATCAAAATATTTACCTTAAATTCAGCCATACACAATCACCAGTTTTGTAGGATGGGGAATTTTGCAAGATTTGACCTAATCATTTTCTCTGGTCACTTCTTAAGGCCTAAGGAAGGTGATAGAAATAAAGTAAATGTAATAGGTCTCTTAGGCATTTTCCTATTCAACCCAGATCTTGAGTTCTAATAGTGGAACAGATGGAAGTTGTTCTTAGTATTTACAACACAGTGCTTTTTCCCTGTCTCTTCCTTTCCATATTATTCTTTCTCTTTCCTGATTAACTTAAGATTTTCAAAACCTTCATGCCCTTTCTGTCCTACTCATTCACTTTCAATCCATCAACCTCCTTTGTCTCTCTACCTGTTTACACCCATTTTTAATGGTTACCAGATTCTGTGTACTATATGAGAGAAAGGAAAAGAAGATGCATGAAGTTACAAAATGAACAAGAACCAGCCATTCTAACTAGTGATATGCCTTTATGCTGCTGAATATATTTCATTTTAACCACAAATCATTTTAAAAGCTTTTAAAACAATTTGTCTATGCAATTGTGGAATTACAGGAAGATTAAATGAGAAAGTGGCCCTTTGATTTAGTTCAGGCATGGCACATACTGGTGAGTTCTGGAGTTCCTTTATGTATTGTGCTTCTTCAAAGGCTCGGATTCCTGTCTGATTTAGGTAGTGCATGAATAATTGCCTTATTAACTTTTCTTCTCTTTCCTGAACATGCCAAGTTCCAATCAAATTATATAGCGAGCCCCAGATGAGATGTGCTGTGGTGTACAATAGAACCAGGTAACTGTTGGTATCCGTTTCTTTTAAATCGGAGAATGATATTTTTTAGAGCTTTGAACACTTCATTTAGAATTTATATAAAAAGTAGGGCAGAAATTCAAATATTTCTGTTTTTCATTATGTATTAGCCTCATTTTCAAGGAGATATTTAACATTTCAAGCTATTTAAATTTATTTTACTCTTCTTTGAGGTAAGAATACCTTGGAGATTTCCAGGGTAAGAAATGTGTAACGCATGGTTCTCTCAGCTTCCCAATGGCCCTTTTTATTTAAACCATCTTTTGATGAAAACATGTAGAAAAATATCATTTCTAGGTAAAGCTGGTATTACAATCATTACTTCTCTGTAGATTTAGTAGCATTAAACACTCTTCATCTTAAAGTTGGGACATAATCAGAAAATTACTTTTTTGTAGTCTAGTACTTTAGGATTTAAATGTGAGCATCACAATTTGGATTACCCAGCTTGTTTGTTTTTCTTAATCACAGACACTGACCATAGGAGACAAGAGACCGTAGATATGGAGACAGTGGTATTGAATGTAATTGTGATGATAAACTATCCCAGAGTAGCTAATTTTTGTGGATTACCATAACAGATACCACAGAGTCCAATTTCCTTCTAGGTATATAGTTAGACACATTTTTTATTTGTCTGTCTGAAATAACTTTCACGGTTTACTTAATGGGAACATATTATTTTTGATATACTGCAGCTTTCATATTCTGCTTAGCGAGAGATTCTGTTTCCATGTTGAAAAAGTTTCATTGGAAAAGCTTCATTCCATCGGCACAGGCAGGGTTGTTTTTATTTGTTCTCACCTCAACAGACGGAAGAGTGGCATGGCTTGTGCTGGCCGTTCATAGGTGGGGACACCCAAGAAGTTTTAGTAATTAAGGGCATAGGAGGAGAAAACTACAGATCCAGATAATAATAAGCAGGAATTTGAGACAGGCTTGAGGGCAGTGTATGGATTTGCTAGAGAACAGAAGAAACTGGCAGATAGTTCCAGAAAGGAGGAAGAAACAAGAGCAGCACTTTTATGGGAGGAAAAAAGATCCGATAAGGATAGTAAAAACTTGAGAAAGTATCCTCAAGAGGAAAGAAGAACTTTCAGAAGAACTAGAAAATTGGCTTGTGGAGGAGATTGTTCAGTAAAGCAGAGCAAGAAGGAGTACGACAGGGAAAAGACCTCCTTTCCTACAGGGGAGGCTCCACTGTAAATAGCACTGACTTTGGGGAACAAATACTATCATCTGTGTTATTTAAGCCCTCTGAAGTCCTCCTCATCTTAGTAAGTAGAAAGACTAGTCTTCTAGTTCTTCAAGCCGAAAATGTTGGCATTATCCTTGATCCATTTCTGTTCTCAGACTCCACTCCAGCTGTCTTCAATTCTTATTGAACGTACTGTGGAGAGTGTATCTATATCCATGATGATTTCAAATCGTCTCTACTGTCATGACCCTTTCAAAGTCACTGTTTTCTCTTAGCCACTGTATTACAGTGGCGTTTGATTTGACGGTCCAGCCTTTGGTTTAGCTCTTGTCCCTCAATAGGCTATACTCAACTTGACTATACTCGACTAGTAGAATCTTGTCAAAACTTTCCAAAGGATACCCATGTCATTAGAGTGAAGATTCAAGTACTCTGTGTGTCCTATGAGGCTCAGCATAAGGAATTCTCATCTGGAAGTGCCTAGAATCCTCCAGGAAGTATTGTAAACATGTTGATACTTATGTCCTACCCCAGAGCAGACATTTAAATTCCTGAGGTTTGTGCCTGTTTTAGCTTTTTAAAGCTCTCATGTTCTAGGTATTGGGTATTAGCAGTGGGATAAGACCAAGTTTCAAACTCTTATGCTTTTGACCTCTGGCAACAAACACAAGGGAACCTACATAGACAAATGTCACACTCTGGCAAGTAATGCAATGGCAGCGTGAACAGGTTACTGAAGAAACCTTGGGGAAAGCCAGGTGTCTTAGTCTGTTTTGGCTAATGTAACAGAAATACCATCATTGGATGGTTTTAAAGCTTACACTAATTTCTCATAGTTTTGGACGCTGTGAAACCCAAGGTCAAAGTCCTGTCAGATTCAGTGTCAGGCGAGAGCCTGATTTCTGGTTCATAGAATGTTGTCTTCTCACTGTGTTCTCATGTGAGTGAAGAGGTGAGGGAGCTCTGTGTGGCCTCTTTTATAAGGGTACTAACCACATTCACGAGGACTCCATCCTCTTGGCCTAAGGACCCTCCAAATGCCTACTGTCCTATGTTATCACGCTTGAATGAGGCTCCAATGTAAGAAATTTTCTAGTCCATGAATTTTCAGTCAATAATATCAGGGAATTATGTAAAGTGGAAAAATTTTAAGAAGTGGCTTCCCGCTGGGTCATGAAGGATGGGGGAAGAAAGTTCACGAAGATGACTTATTTATTACGGTAATAAGATGCTAAGAGGAACTATAATGTGATTGTGAGCAGAGACTATGGAATCAGGTTGACCTGGGTTCAAAGACCTTACCTCTTAGTGCCTTAGTTTCCTTCTGAAGAGGAAATACTAGCACCTTCCTTCTAGGATTGAGAACTGTCAACTGTGTTTGGCACAATGTAGGCATTTCTCTCAATGAAAATTGAAATATCTTTAAGTGGTCCATTGCTTTGGTTGGGTGCTGTGCACCCTTTCTACTCACAGTGTGGTTCTCAGACCAGCAACTTCAGCATAACCTCATGGTTATTCAAAAATGCAATGTTGAAAACATCCTGCCACAGCGATGTATGTGCACCCATGTTTATAGCAACACAATTTGTAATAGCTAAATCTTGGAAACAACCCAAATGCCCATCAACCACAGAATGTATAAAAATGATGTGGTAATTTTCTACAATGGAGTATTACTCAGTTATAAAGAAGGATAAACTTAAGACTTTTATAGGTAAATGAATGCAATTTGAGACCATACTCATAAATAAAATAAGTCAAACTTACATGCATAAATATTGTATTGTCTCCCTAATGTAAAAAAAAAAAAGCTGAAAGAGTAATAAGATCCAAAATGTACAATAGATATTGTGCAATGAAAGGGAAAGAAAGTGCTCAAAAGGAAAGAACGATTGGGATGGGGGAAAGGAGAAAAGGGTGAAGGGAAAAGATTATATGTAAATGGGTAATACAAATATATATGTGTATTTATATATATACAAGATAGATAACTATACTACTGATCTCATTGAGGTTCATTGAGGGGAATGGTTTGTACTTTCATTGTTTGATCATTTTTTTCATGTCTAAATCTTGTAACCTGAGCAATTCTAGGATAATTTCCTACTAGTTTTTTTTGTTGGAAATTTTGTATCATCTGTATCTTTTTTTGTTTTGTTTTTAAAACAAAATAATGCAATATTTTGGGGCTCATCTCAGAGCTACTGAGCAGAATCCACATCAGGTGATTCAAGTGCACATTACATTTGAAGGATGTTGCCATAAAGCATAAAAAGATGAGTAAGAAATAGTTCTTGCTTTTATGGAACTTAGAGGTCTCTGAAACAATTTTAGTATTTACAGAAATAATTAGGAAAAAACGATATAATTATATAAATGACATGAGATCTTCTTACCAAATTGTACAGCAGATTATTTTAAGCTTAAATTAAAAAGAATGTGAAGTTCTTTTCTGAATGATAAAGTCAGAAAGTCCTTAAAATTTGAAATGAATATTTTTCCTTTTCTGCACTTCTGAAATGTTATAAATGCAGTAAACTACAGAGCTTGTCATATTTAAGTGGAGGATTAAATTCATTCATGCACATTAAGAACAAATGACCTACAAGTTGAATCTAATACCTGAAAGAAAAGAAGCAAGAAGTACCAGAAGAAAATAGAAATGAACCAATAATTTTAAGTCTATGAGGTGAAATAAACTCTTCAGAGAGAGGTCAAGGTTTAGACAACCATGACTGGAAGTATCACAATTACCTTAGGTTTTGATACTTAGAGCTTTGGAAAGGAAAGCTTCATTTTTAAAATCTAAAATAATGAATAAAACAAAAGAGTGGTCCACAAATTCTTTTATGACACTATAAACAAATCATTGATTTATTAATTACTGCTCTTTTTAAAAGTACTGACTTCATCATGTTGATTTTATTACTGTAAGTTACAAGAACAGCCTGAAATTAAGCAATTTAGTGAAAGTTCCATAGTATTATTAATATGCTGATGATTTTTGAAATTCATTTTGCTTTTAAAATTATAGCATACACTTTTCAAGTTAAAGGTATATCATTCAATTTGTGGTTAAAAACGACATAGTCTAGTATAATTAAAAAAAAGAAAACAATTTGAAAAAACTGGGCTTGTTGTCATTGACTGTAATTAATATTGCTTAATAGAAGTGAATAAATTCAGCTGAAGGTTTTGTTGTTGGTGTACAGATTTAACTAATAAATAAACTTTTCCAGTGACAAATTGGACCCATATGATTCTGACATAGAAATGAAATTATATTGCTTTTTTCAAATACTGTATATTAGAACAAAGATACCTGAAACATATGTTTTCTTAAAAGTGACAACATTGTTAGAAAGTTCTGCAAATTGTTTGGGACAAGGAGAACTTGAAGAACCTCTCAGTTGGTTAACAGATACTAAAAAGTATTCATATTATTTTCTCAGATATTTTATGCAGCAGTTGACTTTCCCTTTAGGAAAGAACAGTTCCCACCACTCATAGATTTCTGATTTTTATTCCAAATAATAAAACATGGTGGCATGTTTTAGGTGCCTAGAATGACAACAAAGAGCATGTTAATAATGTACTATGTTATCCATCAAAAGAGTGTATAGTTTGGATTAGTCATCATTTTAATATTGCTCAGAGTTTTAACAACTTTTTGAGAAGGGCAGGTTGAAAATCATGTATTGTATGACTTATGTTCTTCCAATGCAAGTTCATCTTTACAAGCTATTACTGAATGGTTGTGTTTCCTTGTTATAGGTTAGAAAGTTTGTAGAAATCTGAAGTCTTCATAGTTAGAATCCATAGGAGAGTTGAGGTTAGGTAGTGAATTGAATGATTGTCACATAGGTAATTGAGGTAAGTGTAGACTTTTACCCCAAATATATTATTTTATATCGTTTCAACATTTTAAGATTTTGTATGCCTTGTTGTATCTAGCTCTTAATTTAAATAAATTAAGAGTTGAAGGACTTTTTTTTTTACAGTTTCTTTCTACTGATAACCTTTAAAATCCACAGTGCTATGTACCAATGTATCTATAAATGAATTTTTTTTTTTTTTGGTACCAGGAATCAAACTCTCGACCTCGCGCTTGCCAGGCAGGTGCTGTGCCGCTGAGCTATATCCCTGGTTATAAATGAATTCTTTCACTGATTTTTTCCTCTATTTGCAGCTATCGGGATTGAACCCAAGGCCTTGCAGATACTGGGCAAATGCTCTGCAAGTGAGACACACCCTCTCCCCTTACACTGATCTTTGATTTGAGCTGGTTTTATATTTGACTCATTGTTTAATGGATGTATTTCATTTAGTCAGAAAATATCTTTTCCATTTTTCTCTGGTGCACGATGTGCGTACATGATTATAAACTTGTTTTAGGGAAATAAACTTATTTCTTATGATAAATTACATTGTTTACTATAAATTAAATTAATCTGTTAATTAATGTTATTATTTTTATATACCAGAACATAGATCATATTGGCCAGAAAATATAATGCTGTAAGCTAGCTAGTTTGTAACAAAACTGCATTTTTCAGTAAACATTATTAGTTTGAGCCATAGGTAATTGCTGGTATTTGACCCTTTCTGACCTACATACGTGGTGGTTGCATATGACTCAACCTATGCTCGAAGTCAAAATTTGGAATGTTATACCAATTAAAACAGCTACAAAACAAAACATGGACTGGATGACATCTCATCTTGGGGTGCATATTTTTATGGTTAAAAACAAGAAAAAACATATTTGTGAGGAACTTGTTGTTTTTATATCAACATGTAAGTGTGAAGACCCTAATTAAAAACTATTCATAACCAGAAAATTGAAGGTAAGGTTGAAGAGCCTGGTCCAACCCAAGTTCAATAAGCAGCAAATAATAGTATGTATGTGAGTCTCCCTGAAATGATTTTCTGTTTCCCAACTAACTTCAACTCACCTCACTTCTTTTTTTAATCAGCAGAGAACACCTTCTTTGTTATTTTAATCTTCCTTTGGTACTGATTTCCTTTTTCATTTTTGCATGATTAGGTGAAATAATAACATCAATTTGCGCTTTTGTAAAAGAGGAGGTGGAGTTAGGAGATTCTAAGGTATCTTCACCAATAGGCTGCCAACAAATAGGGAAAATTCTAACATGGTTTAAAGAATATTTATTTAAGTAGTAATTATGACTGGAAAACATCAGAGTGGAGATGAGGTATAGTTTAGAAGCCTCTGCTTTCACTCTTTTGCTTCTTCTTTTATTTTTTGGGAATCCATTAAAATAAAATGAAATTATAAAACCTTAAGCCGTGACTGTTTTTCTCTTTGAACTTAGTTCCTGTTGAAATTGGAGAGAAAACCACATAGCAACTTCAGCATGCTAAGAGGAGAAATGGCCGCCCTCCAGGGGTTTCATAAGGTGTCATTGCCTTTACTCATTCATTTATTAAAAAGTGTTTGTTAAGTGTTGAAATTGGACTCAAGGTTCCAGGAAGTGAAGCTTTGCAGTGGAAATCCAGATACTTGGGTAGCACACTGGGACTAGAGTTCCCTGCAGGGACAGGCTAGCACTGGCAAATTCACAAGGTATTAATATATAAGCAAAAATGCAAATATATTGATTTGCCCGAGTTGCTTAATTTAGGGTACACATGTAAACCAACCCAGTGCTGATTTACTGAAAGTTACTCTATAGAGAATTAAATTAGAATTAGAAAGCCACTTGCTGAGTACACTCGTAGGAGTGAAATGTGGGACTCTGTGCTTGATGATACTGGTCTCTGATTGACTGATGCCTGCATTTCTACAAAGGTGATGTACCTGCCAGAGAGACCAGATGGCTCAATACTGTAGGCCAGAATACGCTACCCATTGATAGTACCTGGCTAAGATTCATGACTTTTGAAGATATTCTTTTCTTTTCCTCATTTTACAGTACACTTTTCTTTCTGCCCCAGCATTTTATATAAGTTCACTAACCTAACTCTTCAACGTGGTGCCTAATCTTAAGAAGTGTGCAAGAGGTTTGCAGTCATTTGTTGTTACCATGTATCTAGCTACAGCATTCTTAGTATTTTAAAATTTGTAATGGTTTATGTTACATCTAAGCCACTTAAGGTGTGTTTTATGGTTTAAGTCTCTCTGTGCCTGTATGTTTTCTTACTTGTGTAAGGATAACGAGAAGACATGATACCTACCTTCTGTGCCTTTCTGCTTTTGCAAAATATTTTCAGGTTATAGTTTTTGCAAAAGTTTTAGATATTTAAGATACTATTTTTAAAGAGATTAACCTTTAATGGTCAATCAAATTCAAGCATCCCTAATTTTTTTAAATTTTAAAATAAATAAAAACAATGATGCAGAATTCTAAAACAAAAAATAGGAGATTAACAATGGCTAATATATTGCATATTGTTATCCTAAAAGTAGTTGTTCAGATTACAAGATATAGCCGTGAAAAAAATGATCAATCAAACAATGAAGTAAAGCTCTTTGTGTTGCAGTAAGTATGGGTGACAAGAGAGAGATCCCTCCTCATAAACACTTGAAGGTTGTATTTCAGATGCTTCTATGTTTGCTGGTCTAATCCTAAGTAGATAAGTTTTTTCTCCTGAAACTGCTGTTCCATTATTAAAATTAATGCATACACAAGATATCCTATAAATAGAACAGATAAGTTTAATATTTTGCCACAACCCCTCATGGCATTAGTCTGCAATGTAGAGTAATGGGTTGAAAAAAATATTAACTTGAAAGAAACTAAAGAGAATTAATTACTCATAACAATTCTGCAAGGACTAACTTCTGTTTTTTATTTTATATTTCTATACCTCAAGAGAAAAAAAGCAAGAACTATTTCCCCTCCACTCCCTTCCCTTTTTCTAAAAATAATTCACTTTTGGTTTGTTACCCTATAACACATGCCAGAATTCAACCCAGAGTGAATTTTTGTAGCTAACTTAGAACCCCAAAATAGAAACTGCTGACAGTTCTTTAAATACAGTAACACTGGCAGGTGCCTTGGTAATAAATTCACAAGCTTAGAATCCACAAAACAATAAAGTTATGCAAATTGGAGCATGTGGGGAGAATAATCTAAAACAAATGGCAAAGCAGTAAGTTTAACACTGTGGCATCCTTGTTTTACTAACATAAAGTGAATAACCTCAAGGAAATTCAGGGAAATTTAAGATCAAGGAGGATTTCACAAAGATAACACGTAAGTACAGTTGATCAGACTAATCAACAATTGTTTCTGTGTTGCAACAATGATAAATAGACCCTAGAAACTGATGTTAGGTGTTGTATTTCAGGTATAGCTCTCACAGGTAAATGGAGAATTAAAGAGACTTCACTTGCTAGAAGTTAGCACAGGTGCTTTAACGCGTCCTTCAACATCATTCCCACCAGTCATATTCAGATTCGTTGTTTAATTTTAGTCAAACAATCAAGCACATCATACATTTCTGAATTTCATTTAAATACCCATACTTAATTATCTTTTACTTTTGCTATTCGTCTTTGATATTATCAGCATACGAGAAAGTTTTCTTAATAAAAGGAAAAGGTGATATGGTTGTTTAGCTTATTTTTAGTAGATATAGTTGCAATTAAAGCTTAAATGGCTCTAATACCCTCTGACAGAAGTGGGACTGAGGAACATAGCACTAACTTTTATTAGGTATGTGGTAAAATCTAACTTTCGATCTTGTACCATTGCTTGCAGAATGTAACAAATATTTCACTTGTTTCTTTTTATCAACTTTTGTGTAACTATTGTGTACACAGGAATATTAGAATGATTTTTTAAAAAAAATAAATCAATTATCCTATTTGAGGTTAAGAAGTCATGGCCTGCTACAGGTTTATTAGGGGAAAGGACCTTAATCACCCTTTTTAATGCTATTTCCTATTACTTACCATTGTTGTCTGGCACATAATAGATCCTCATTAAATATTACTTGAAATAAAAAACAGCATTACCTGAAAACTCAGGTTCACAGGCTAGGAGTTCGGTAGCATGGTGGTCCTGCCCTTGCAGGATTGGATAACCTAGGGAAGCACCTGGTGGTATTAGGTGCCTGGGTCCCAGAGCCAGGATGGTAATATGGGTATAGACTTCTACAAAGCTTAGTGCACATCTGAACTACATTTGCCTGTCATGTAGACATTTAAACTGGTTTAAAATCCATGCTATTTCTTTGACACTATAATCAAATTTTACTAGATGAGTAAGTATCATACCAACACTTATAATTTCTCTGAATATTTCTTCACTTAAACATTTTCAAGCTAAGAACCTAAATGTCCTGGTAGAAACTGGATTACCCGGTAAAGACTGTGAAATGTCTGGTGTAGCCACGGTTCCTCCGAGAAGCTTCCTCATCCCACCTTTTCCCAAGCATTTGTCATTTCTGACTTTCCTTAAATATCCGTGAAATTTTTCTGACAACAAAACAAAATCTTCTCTAGTCATTTAAACTTGACAGTTGCTTCTCTTCTGGCTGATAGTTCTCCTAATAAAATTAATGAAAACTCCTTTAAATTAGTGGGTATACTCAATAATGTGGCCATTAAAAGAGAGGGCACATAGGAAGAGGAATATTAATCTAGAGTCTACAACAAATTTCCATCCTTTTACTAGGTAATAAACATTGAGCATTTGTGGATTTTAATAAATGTATTAATAAAATATTTTAAAATTTCAAAGTGGTGGTTATTTAAATGGCTGAAAACATTACATCTTAATTTGGCCTTTTTGTGTTGAAACC
>RJWT010006922.1:0-28356 GCA_004365215.1 Cuniculus paca | reverse complement strand
TAATGCTATTCTCTTTTATCTGGTTTTATACTACTTTGTTTTGTTTGAGTTTATTGTCTGTAAATGTAAGAACAACCATTTTGAAGAAAGCAAGAGACACTAGGGTAACCATTGTTAATCTCCTGTTGTTATGTTTTGAAAACCTGTATAGCTTGCAGTGTTCTGCTTTGAAATGCTATATTATATTTGACTCTATTCTGTTTTCTTTCGCTTTGTTCATTGTTTTGTTTTGTTCTATTTTCTTTAAAATAAAATAAAATAAAATAAAATAAAATAAAATAGTAAATGCTGGTGATTACCGCAATGTTGAGGCTATGAGTTCTTGGAAGCAAGCAGCTTACACTGTTTTGTTTGTGACATGTTCAAAGAAGAATAAACAAGCAGCAGACAAATGAGAGAACAAAACTCCTCTCCATGTACTGTACTTGGCTTATGGGTTTCAGACACAGAACTGCTGAAAGAGACTTGTAAAAATTTTCATTATGCCTTCTCTTCTGCCTACTTCATTGTTTGGTTGGCATTGTCTTCAGTGTCACAGTTTAAGATGCTGTGTAATTTATAGCTCTTATGTGATATTGTAAAGTCTTAATGGTGGCACCAGAATTAGTGAAATTTCAAAAGCACTTAAAACTCTCTGGCTGTGTAACACACACACACGCACATGCATGCACACACACGCAGACACACACACACACACAATGGGGATGGGAAGAGGGACAAAGGATGAGAATGAATAGTTGCTTTGAACAGGTTACTGCAGTGCCATCTGCCTACAGAACTTCAAAAATGTCAATAGAACCAATGTTCCCTAAGTCAATAAGTACCCCTAAGTAAATAAGAATTAAAATCTCTAACAATCCTGTTCCCAAAGATGAAATATCTCATACCCTCGCGAAACATTGAGTTATTTGGCAAGTATTAACACTGAGTAACACCTCTTAACACCTGACATGAATCTTCCATTTGCCTTTTTCTCCAGGAGAGGCACTGGGGTAACTTCTGGAAAGGGAAGCTCAAGAGAGCTGCCTTCATCTGTTTGAACACCATCATTCAAATCTCTCATTATTTTTCATTTCTTGGTCACGTGCATTCATGCCTGCACATTTCTATTTCTTCCTAAGTCTCTCTTTCATTATCTTTATGGAGACACGTTCAATATTTCTCCGGTTTTGACAACAGTTCCTGACTCACTGAAACAGGTCTACATCCAATTAAATTGTATTTTATCTTGTACATTATCCATGTTCTTATAAACAATTTGTAAAGTTTTGCATAAATATGCACCAATGAGTATTATCATTTATGCAAAAATTTCTGAAAGTAATCAGGTGTTTGAAAGCGAAAATTTTAGTTCCATCAAAAATGAAAAATGTAGGTGAAGTTCTAAAAATATTTTAATATTTTAATGAAAGTTTTAAAATGCCATTACATTTATTGAAGATATAAGCAAACTCTATTTTCACTTTCCACGCATTATCTTGAGCAAGCAAGTTCAATTCTTGTGAATACACAGCTGAAATCTGAAATTTTCCAGCAAAATATTTCATTTAATGAGCTAAAAGACTCTGGAACAAATTCGAAATGAAGTAAAGCACAGGTAAAAATCAAAGGAGAGTGGTTTCAGCTCTGAAGCCCCCTACTGCCACACAGTAGCTCTTTATCCCCTTTCTTTTCCATCTTTTCTCCCCCAAAAAACATTTTGTTATACTAAAGAAAAAAAATGAAGTTCACATAAGAGTTACCGACAAAATCATTAAGTAATTTTATGCTTATTTGCTTACATTTAAAAACTATTTTCCAGGCTGGGGGTTTAGTTCAGCAGCACAAGCGCCTGCGTGGCAAGCATGAGGTAATGAGTTTGAGCCCCAGTACCAAAAATAAATAAATAAATAAAAATAAACACTATTTTCCATTTGCACACAGAAGCCTTGTGATCAGCGTGGCAGCAACCACGAGGTGCAAAGAAATAGCACAGTGAAGTTCCATAAAACTCCCGCACTCGAGCCCGGAGCATAAGAATGGTACACTGGGTCTAAATACAGTATGATGAAAAGTAATCAAGAGAAAGAATATGTAAATAAATTCAGTATGATGAAAAGCAATCAAGACAAAGAGTATGTAAATAAATTCAGCACTTGAATAGTCCTTCTTTACACACATTTGAACTGGAATGACCATTGAGTATTATCCTGAACCACAAAGATCATCAAAAAATTCTTTGCCAACCTAGTGCCAAGAAGGCCATTTCCATAGGTATTTAGTAAATTATTTTTGGCAAACTGAGGAAACAAAACAAAAAATACCAAATGCGCATTATCATGAAAAGATAAAAATGACATAATGAGAAACAATCTAAAAAATTAATCACCTACTCTAAAAATTTTTTAAAAATTCAACTTTCCTTTTATCATTACTTTTAACACTTTGCAGTGTGTGTGCTGGTGTGTATGTACATGTACATGTGCACTGTGATTCTGTATTGCCCAATGGGCATTTGAAAACTTTCAAGACAACATGATTAGCATTTTTAAAATGCTTGTAACAATGCACAAAATAAATGTACTGCCGATTCATACCTACCAGGCACTTGTTTTATTTTAAAATGTGTAATAAGCTAAAATATGATTCAAGAAGTAGGGTTAAGGACTATGTTTCCTTATAGATGCTATCTAAAAATACTTTTTATAATCACATTTTTTCTGTGCTATTTTAAAAGGCAAAAACCACAGGAAGGGAGGAGACAAAAAGTTTGTTTTCCTGTTTTGTCTGAATATGTTTGTATTTTGTTTCAATATTTTTTCCATGTTTTAGATAACCTAATTCAAAAAAGTTATAGCTAACTGTGCTCCTACAGGAGATCAAAGGTATACATTAATTATTGCTTATTATTTGCTGCTTAAAATGCTGAAAATCTTAGATAACTGTTCATACTTTACAGGAGAAATGACTTACAGCCCTGTATATAGGAAAAATACAAAATCAAAATCCTATAAAACAAGCTGAGTCCGTTTTGTTTAAAAGAAGTAATATCTTAAATGATTAAATTATTACATCTAGAGAGAGATTTTTAACCTGCATTTGAAGAGTAAACAAAAATTCAACTTTTCTCATCAGTTTGCTGTTTAAGAAAACTGTGAACAAAAAGGTGATATTATCATATACAAATGTGCATGTACGTCTACAATATGTAAAGGACACAGGATTCAACTCCTCACATGACTGTAGCAAGTCTTTACATGTCACCAATATCAATCACTGTGAGCTGATATTGGGCTCACTGCCAAGTATACAGTCATGTCTCCAATTGCCTCATGAGAATTATGCATATGGACTCATATTATGACCAGAAAAAAAGTCACCCAATAAAAATCCGGTAGACTTGTCCAGATACAGTCTAAAACTAATGTAGTAAAAATGAATTCACCCATAAATGTCTTGCATAAATAATCTCATAGATAATCAAGTTTTGACAAAGTCAAAACTCAGAATTTTTTTCTGATTTTTTAAACAATAAATGAATTATACTATTCAGACCTAATCTGTGTTTAATTCATTTTGTGTCACTTTATATTTTATATTTTATCATTCCGAAATTTAAACGATGCTCCTCACATGACTGTAGTACCTGTGATACTGTGTAGACCCTCTTTCTTTGATATGTCATTCTCAGACCACAAGCAAAGCACCACTTATGGGTCTGCTATCTAACAGAAGGGTCTGCTATATTACAGTTTCAGACCTCTCCTCAGCCCACTGAATTAGATTCTGCAATTCCATGTATACACAGAAGGGCATGCATATATATTAGTATATTATATATACATATGTAAACACTACATATATCATATATATGTATACATATTGTGTGTAGACAAAATTTATATTTTACAACACATTATATATTATAAACATAAGTGTAGTGTATGCATAGGTTATACTTTGAGAAATATTTCCATAAACCTTATGTAAAAATTTTTGTACATACATATTTCTTGCAACATAGTATACAATGAAGTGTAAAATTATATACCGTACATTTTCCAATCCTAACCAGACTATTTGTAATTTTTCATTGCATACACTCAATAAATGTTAATTTGTTTTTTTGCCTATATTTCAGAATGTTTCCTTGAAAATATTTTTTAAATATTTCAATAAAAACCTCACCCTTGTAACATGTGACATACATATTTTCAAAATGTTTTCTAGATTTCATGAAACAGCAGTATTTTTATCTACATTCATATATGCATTAGCTTTTAAATAAAATGTTTAATGGGAGAAAAATAAGATCTTACATTTTACTTTGGATATATATGATTTATACTGAAAAACTATTATAATGTTTTTCAGTTTTTCTTTCATGAATGTTTCTGTCCATCTAATTTTCCAACACATTAGGTCCTTCGTACATCAGTTATGAATATATATCTATAGATACGTAGATTATATATCAATTATTAGACAGTATTATGCCCTATTCTTGCAAAGAAAATGCTTTTTTTCAATTCTGCTGCTGTTACTGGAAAATTGTGCTTTTAGCTTTTATAAAGCTAATAAATGTTTTCAACTTTTTGATTAGTTTTCATAATTGGTCTTTATCCATATGCTATTCAAAAAAACAAATGTTTTAACTCGAGAGACAAAACATACTGAATAAATATACGTCAATTAGGTTACTTTTCAGGGATTCTAAAAAAGGAAAAATGTGATGAGAAGAAAAACTTGAAGCAAGTTGTGAAAATGTTACCTAGCATTTCAGAAATACCTTCTAGTTTGAAGTAAGAGCAAATAAAAAGTTACTCTCTACTTGTCATTTATATTTGTTTCATCTAAGACAACTACTGTGACTATGCAAGCATGCATCATGACTTCCTGGTGGATCGCAGGTTAATATTAAGAACCACTGTTACATATTTTCTGTGGCCTACAGAAAGAGCTCTGACACAGTATTTTGCCCCTTATCACTGCTTGTTGAATATTTGTTCAATTAAATAGCTTTTGATCTTATGAGCGTATTTTCTTAAATATTGCTTACTCCTTACAGAGTACTAGTCACTTTACCAGGATTCCTAAATTGTATTTTAGAATAAACTATCTTCAAATTCCTGACAGGCACCACTTGCCAGCCCAGGTGGCTAGTAATTCTTAATGAACATAGAAGCTGATTTTTCTTCCTGAGAGAAACATCATAAAAAGGAAGTGACAGCAATTGTGACCCTATCTGTAGAAGTTTATGAGACCAATTTGTGGAGAGATTGAGTTCCGTTATTGTAATACCTCATCAAAATTCTTGTCTAGATTTTCAACAGTAACTTAAGACAAGCAGACTGGTCTATAACTGCTTTGATCACTCCTAGCAACTTACCCAGAGCACCAAATGACCCTTTCCAGTTAACCCCAGTTATCTCTCTCTTTGTTGCGACAGAGTATGTAAGAGACAGTAGACCTAATGGTTTAGGGTAGACAGGCAAAGGGCTCTGACATCTTCCCTACTCTTCTGCTTCCAAAGAAACAAGATTTCCTGAAAGGTCTAAGACATTACATTGGCAGAAAACCTTATGAAAAGGTCATGCCAAAGACTACTTGATTTTATTCTATCAGCTTGAAGCAATGTAATAGCTGTATTTTAATTTTATAACCATTTCAACATAGCAATATATAGCAATGTGCAAGAAAAAACTATTCATATTTAAGAGCAAAATGGTAATAATTTATGCTCGCTTAATGACATAATTACGACATTCATTTTCCCCATTCATTTCCACCTAAAGTCAGTTTTCTAAAAGTAATGGAAACCAATATGGTTTTTACTAAGAAAACATCTGGCAGTTTAATTTCAGGAGTGATTTCCACATGAGATAATGTTATAAGTGCAAAGGAAGAATAGAATTGTTTTCAAACTCTGGGTTTGTAGAATTTATATATACATGCACAGCACAAATACTATACTATGATATTCCACAATACATCATTTTTCAAAAGAGACAAAAAGAGTTGTTTATGTGGCTGCAAACTTCATGTTTATGACAGAAAAACTCAATGCTTGCAAACTAACTGGAAGATTACACTTTAATGCAAATAAACCACTTAAGTAATTTAGTTCAGCTGAGACAGATATAAGGGCTGAAAAATTCACTTTTAAAAAACTATAGGCATTAGCAGTAAAAAAGGTTTTTTTTTGAGATTTACTTCAAATATTGAATAAGCACCTGCTTTGCTTAATTCTTAATATTTAAAGTAAACCTTATATAGAATAGAAAATTTGGTAAAGTTATTGAAATATAAAGAATCCAGTGGAGTGATTTTATAAAAGGATGCATGGGAAGAAATAGGCAGGCAAAGATCGTGAGTGTATTTCTCACTCATAGGCAAACTGCATTTTCCTTTCTAAAGAAACTATGAAAATCCTATTTGTCTACCTATATGATTCAGCATCAAATTCAAAGATTAAAACAAGCCCATGCATGATCAACATTGTCTGTATAAATTAAGAAACTCTTTTTGACACACAGTAAAATGAAAGTGTCCAATTTTGTTATTACAGTCATGAAATAATTTTGAAGACTGGAATTCCAATTATTCTTAGATTCATCTTTCTGTTTTCGATTACTATTAAACCTGTGTGTCAATCACAAAAAAAAGTAGTGTGGAAGTTGTTTTGGTTTGTATTTTTTCCAATGCTCTATAATAGTAGTATGTATCCCTACTTCAAATTAAAGGAAAACAGGCATTCTACTATCAAGGATAAAACAGGTAAAATTTTCAAACACAAGGTTATGTGTTAAAAATTTTTGATATTTAAATTAATCCACACCCAAACTTTGGCAATTTACGTAGAGCCAAATTATTTTATCCATATTTTAAAATATCTTGTTTACTGATAATCCTTCTTATATAAATGCCATTCTGCCTAACACCTTTATTTTATTATTTGCCTAAATGTTAAGATAGGCAGTCATTATAAATCTTCCTGTACTTCTTTTGTCTCTTGTTTTTTCTCACTTGATAGATCCTACTTAAATATTTTTATCAACTTCCATGGATTCATCTATCGAAACACAGATATAGAATACAGTTATTTCTGTATCTTTGACTTGGCATATGAAATAAGAAATAACTATCCTCATTGTAAATGGATGATTACTCTTAGGTTGGATTTTTGTTACTATCGAGCACAGTTTGACATTCCCAGAACCCACAACAAGAAGAGGTAAGGATACAAACAGTGTGGTTTCATATCCAGGATTCAAAATACTGATGAAATTATCAAGTTTTTCATACCTTTATATCCTCAATTTTTTTTTTTTTTTTGTGGCACCGGGGATTGAACTCATGACCTTGCGCTTGCCGGGCAGGTGCTTAGACCGCTGAGCTACATCCCCAGCCCTATCCTCAATTCTTTCTTCGTACAATAAGCTTTAACTATCTCTGAAAGATTTGCTACATTTATTCAACCTTTATAAAAAAATCAGTGTAAGCATTATGTACATGTACTGATTGGTAATAAGGCTTATAACATTGCCAGATTTTAAAAAAATTTTAATGACAAAAATTACAAAACTAAGTAAAGTGAAGCAATGAAATCAAAGCAAGGACAGGTGTGGTGGTACACAGCTGTAACCCAGTACTATGAGGCTGAAGCAGGAGGATCACTGGGAGTCCAAGGCCAGCCTGCACTACATAGTGAGACACTGTCTCAAACCACTACTCCACAAAAAAAAAAGAAAAGAAAAAAGAAAGAAATCAAAGAGAACTTCCCCTATGACTTAGATGGCGTAAGGAGCATAAGTATATTAACTAGGGCTTTTGTGCTTTTTATTTTAAATGAAGTTTTAATTTAATAAATCTGCCTCTTACAGTTGGAAAACACTGGAATTGTTAACATGTTGAATGAGTTTTATTCTGAAATTTTTGTATGAGAATTAAGTGTTACATTCCTTTGCATGTACTTTGATTTCTCAGGAGTACACTTGTTTTGTTAAATGTGAACAACTCAGTAACAAGGATGATTACCAGCAAACACTGGTTGCAAATCTACCGCATGCAGAATACTGTGTAATTAAGCATATACAACCTCTAAATTTAAGACATGTTTTTCTGCTCTCTTGAGGTTTACTAACTCAAAGTAATATCAGTACTAGAATATCCTCAACCATTATAACATATTTCCAAAAAAAACCCTTAGATATACCTTTAGAGAGAATGTAATGCTATCATCCATATGTCTTGGTAAAAGAACAGGTGTTAATAATTGTGAAGTGATTTTATAAGCACATGAGTAATCTGATTGGATTTACTGTAACTTTATCAAAAGGTACAGAAAATTTAGTAAATGGGGGAAATGAATTATTTTCTAACTCAGTTGGAACTAGTTTTAACTCATAAGTTGTTGCTGCATTATTTGGAACAGAGGAAATAAATTTCATAAAAGCCTTCATTTCTAAAACATTTTATTTAAAGTGGTCAGAGTAAGATGAAGCAAGTCCTTTCAAATAGTTAAGTGGGAAACTAAGAATGACTCCTAGATAGAAGGATATTGAATTCAGCATCACACATACAGGTTAAATGCCTCAGTAATGGTTCTACTCATCTTAGAGTTCTCCTTGGCAATATATCCAAAATTGACAAGAGCAGAATTCTGAGCTGACAGAACTCTAAGAGAAAAGAGAGTCAAAGAGCTCATGACTAGACTGGCCAAAGTCAGGCATCATAAAACTCGACTGGCTTTTGAACCAGTAATGGCACACTTTTTCCATTTTGTTTCTTGAGAAATGTTCTTACCATGGGCACATGTATGTACATATCCTATAAGTTTTTTTTTCTAAACTTGGAAAATGAGACGGCTGCTGGGTTTGATACAACTGAGGAATACAAACTTTAAATGAACCTATGTAAAAATCTGGACAAAGTATTTTTAAATATCACGTAACTTCTAAACTTCAGTGATGACCTGCAATGCAAACCAGTAAGTAGCTTCTGTGACTAACTGAGAAATCAGTGAGAAGTTGTGTGAGCTATAAAACATAAATGGCTAAGAGCTACCTCGGGGCAAATTACCAAGTGGAAACTTCTGATATTCCAGCACAGAAAGCAACTTCCTGTTGTATGTTGGTAAATATGCTAGATTATATAATTGTTATCTCATAAACTAAAAGTTAGTGCACAGTCTATGATAAAAAAAAAATATATATATATATCGGGATGAATATTCACTCAAATATCCTACCTATCAAACAACTATATACATGCATCAGAAACCTGGAACAGTGTTCACAATTCATTGATTTTCCTTTGGGTTCAAAGTGTTACATATATTAGTCTGAAAATACTATTTCAAAAACTAAAACTGTATCTACCATTTCTTCATTGTGTAAACAGTCATCCATAAACAATTCTCAAAAAATTGAACTTCCCAGCTGAACTATCCTATGGGTAAAATACTTCAGTCGCAACTCTTCTAGTCAGTGTTTCAGCAAATATATATTTAGAAAACTTAATATTTGCTAAACACTCTCCTGGCACTGAGAATATAGTAGTGAACAAAATAAAAAAGTGTCTATGTAGATTATGTTCTAGTGTACAATATAATAATTATATTTGAGACTATCCTAATAGCCATTTATCAAACATACATTTCATTCACATTTTACTAAAATTTAGTACAATTTTTTGTATAACTGTACAACATTAAGTGCTGAGCTTCGAAAACTCACAATGAAAAATTTTACAAGAAAAAGTGGAACTTCAACATAATTAAAATGGTCCAGTGACTCATATGCCATCTCTTAGTCAAAGCGACTCTGCCTTATTCCAAAGCTATTCTCTTGATCATGCTATGATACCAGTTTATAAAATAAAAGGAATAGGTCTGATCATCAATGAAACAAGAGGCCTGGAGGATTTAATTACTTCCTTCCTTAAAATAAAATGACCAAGTTTAAGAGACTACAAAGAGAATTTGTTACTTGAAATAAGGAAAAGCTGTTAATGTTGTTACTAATCCATCTACAAGTCATAATGTATCACCTCAAGAATTTTCATTTAAAACATATTTCACATGTCACACTGCAAAAGGAATTTTCATTGTCACTGAGTTTATTATGGATTGGGACACTAGCTCTTCGAGGCAGGATCTCATTACTATTTTAAGTATTATGCAAGATTGTATAAATCCATTAAAATAGGTTAAAAATACTCTAAACATCAAATATTAAGTTTTATTATTTTTAAAAATGAAATAATTTCTAACTTGTCTCTACAAGAATTTTAACAACTAGAAAAAAAAGAATGTAAATATTATTTCTAAACTAACAAATCCGCTAAAACAATACATCCAGAATATTCTTTTTTCTTTTGTTTCATTTATATCATTCAAATACCACTGCTGACCTAAATGCTAAAAAAGCTAGGTTGTGCCCTTCAATATATAATGAAGGATTACAGAGTGTAGTTCACTGAAATGTAAGATTATACTACCTAATACATATGCATTTTTCTTCAAATGGATTAGAAACACTTTCTTTAGGATGCTGTTGAAAAGACATTATATTTTCTAAATTTCTTTACTGTGACTAGATGTTTTCCACAAGGTTTTCTTTTCTTTTATTGTCCTTTTTTTTCTTTCTCTCTTCTTATTTAAACTAAGAATCTTCAGATAGAATGAAGTTTTTTCAGATAGAAGAAAAGTTAAAGCCCAAAAAAGGGATAATATTGTGTGTGTGTGTGTGTGTGTGTGTATGTGTGTGCATGCATGTTCCAAACCTTTCAGTTTATATACAAGAGACTTTCAATGTGAGTATTCTACAGAGAATTGGTTTGATGAAAATATTTGTGCACATAGTTCTAGAACAAATTTGAAACTGCTTAATACCTTTAAAGTACACATCCAGCTCTCTGCCAAGATATTAAAATATGCATAACATATGATTCTATTACTTCCCTTTCATTCTTTTGCTCACATCTTAAGGTCTGAGCATCACCCATAGAGCTAATCCTTCCACTACCATAACACAGACAAATTCAAACTCAGCAAGGCCCCTTGCTTCATCAATGGAAAAGAAATATCCTAAAATGCATTGACTAAAATTATTTCTTTTATGCCATCTATTAAAACCTCCAGCTAAAGGGAGAGTACAACTTGGGACAAAACTGAACTTTATTAAACTTTTTCATTGGCTATATGATGATAAGAAGCATACATTTGTATCAGTAAACTTTGTTTTCAATGGTATATATTTGGCCACCTCTGTACTGGCATGCCATCTCTAAGACACTGCTTGATCCATGAAAGATGTTTAATATGTTTATTGAGTAAGCAAATTTTAATTAAAATAAGTTTAGTTTATACTTTCATTGAAACAAAATTTCATCAACTCTCAAATTAAATTTTGACACATGAACTACTTAGACCTTCAACATTCAATGTTCTCATACATCTCACCAACAGCCCTGTCTAGCAAATTATAGATTCAGCAGTCTCTCTTCATAGGAGTGCTCTCAAGTTAAAGTCTTTAATATTACATAGATATGCATTATGAAACTATATTTGGCTTATATTAATATAAAATATTTATATATTAGTGTTTTTCTACTTCATAGACTCCCATAAATCAAAACAACACATACAATTAACAAGATGACATACCTTTTAACTATTTATACTAATTGATTTGCAATATTCACTATCTTTACAGTGATTTTTGGCATGATACACCGGTTAATACAACTGCATAACCATCAGACTAACTATAAAAAGCAGACTTTTACAAGTCTTTATAAAATACATATCAATAATAAAGAAAAGGCAAATCCAGTTCTACTAAACCCTACTCAGTTATTGCGAATCACTCAGACTGACGGCTTCAGTTCCTTTACAGAAATCTCAGCCACTGAAATGATGGGGCCATGTCTCAATGATGTGACCAGTAATTTGAAAATAATATTTTCTACTGAATAAAATAAAAAGAATTTGAAGAAAAAATAACTCAGGAAAATGGCAGGAGGAAAATGTAATACAGAAAAGAATGAAAACCAAGTGTCATTTCTTCAAACATAAGAAAGAAAAACCATAGTAGAAAGAAATAGATAAATCCTGAGGATGACTTAGAAATTTTACAACTCATCACATTCAGCTGTTTCTCTGCTGAGAACTGTTTGGTAATGAAACTTGAGTAACGAAGATACACAGAACTCACAGTACAGCAAATAGATGCATTATTTCAGTATAGAGATATTTAATGCAAAGAAATAAAAATTCCATTTGATAAAAGTTTAAAGTAACACAGAGTAAGATCCTTGATCATCCCCTTAAAACCTAATTCAAATGCTTTCCTTATGAATCACTCCTTCCTCTCTGCTAATCTTTCTGTACAATAATCACATATTCTCTCGTGTTCTATATTCACATTATATTATTGGTCTACATGTTTGCCTCCCTAGACCTTAAGTTCAGCAACACTGCCAATTATTTCCTCAAAAATTTAACATAAAAGTAGCTTGTTCTATTTGGAAAGACTTCTCTAAACAGGTGAACACTGGATGGAACTTCAGGGATAACATGAGTTAACTGGAGAATACAAGAAGTGTGAAAATCTACAATATTCGTTAGTACAAAAGTCTGAAAGTAAAACTCAGAATAAGGAAGTAGTGCAGGTTTGACTTGCCAATATTTTCTCTTTGAATACCAGCTGGAACCACAATTTAAATCCATGATGTATGATGTCAGAAAGGAAAAAAGAAACACTAATGAAATAAGTGGATATTTGTAAAGGTCTGAATAGAAACTGTTTAAATGTAGGCAGAGGATAATGATAGGTTTGCTTTAGCAAGAAAAGTAGGAGGAGAATAAATGGAGATTAAGGAGAATCAAAAGAATACTCAAGCAAAAGAAAATTTTATTATAAGTCATGTGAATTGACATTCATATTTTGCCACTCACTATGCAGTAATTTGTCGTTTCATATACTCTTAATAGGAATCACTGAACTGATTTCAGAATGTTACACAAAGTTTATTTGATAAAATAAATCAATCATGTTCGACTGATTGACTGCAGTAATTATTTTTCAGTTGTTTGACATTTATCATTTTCACAATACTAATTTTCCCACATGCAAAATAAATACCCATTTGTTTACGTAATACATGTTTGCTGGTGCTTTTACCAACAACATGTAAGAATAGTCCAATTGTGTTACCAAAGATTATGTCTTCACAACATCCCTACTTATGTGAGAATACAAGACTTAAGAAATAAGATGATCACTATAAAACAATTCATGATTAACCTCTTCATCAAAAAATAATTTTCTCAATTTTGAAAATTTTAGGAAATCCTACCCTTCTATTTGAAATTATTCTAAACTGATTACTTTTCTCCCTCACTATAATCTTTTAATTTCTGTCATTGCTTTAGTACAATTTAGAGATATTTCATTCACTATCCTTTTGTTCACTTAACTATATAGGTGTTAAGTCCCTTGAGAAATTTTGGTATCATTTACTAGTGTTCAAACTATACCTGCCTGTAGTTAAGAACCCACATTCTTTTAAAGTAAATTGTGAACAAACTGTTAAAAAAAAAAGATTTGCATAATAAGTGAGCTCTTCATATTTTGTCCAAAGAAATAAACATGTAAAATTTAAGTAACCTTACCTTAAAAGTCAAGTGTTATATATAACAGAACTTTCATTAGCCTGAGTTACTGAATGACTATGTGGTCTGCAATTGACCTGCATATCTGCTGTCCCCACATCACCAACCTGGAACTGCCATAAACTAGAAAATGATTGAAAAGTTATTTTCCATTGTCCTAGAGCACTTACGCATTTTAAATGTGTATTCATTATAGCAATTAGCAATAGTTATAGCAATCGCCCACTTTAGCTAAAACAGTCCCATTTACAAATGTATTGCAAAACTCTTTCCTGAAGAAATAAATCCTACACTAAATTATACTGACAACTGTATTTTCTTAATTTTAGGTAAGCAAAAATAATGAGAGAAATTCACTGCACATTTTAAATATGACCTCCAAAATATCAATTTTACAATAAGAAAATTATTGAGTCAATATTTTAATTGTACTCTCATTCATATACTATTATTCTATTTCATAGGAATAATTTATTATATTCATTTTTTGGTTGGAAAATACAAGTTCATTAGACTGATGTAATAATAAAACTGAATTACCACCTAGATCATTTATATCTTAATATCATATATCATATATCTTAAAATCATAAACAATATCAGTATTGTTTAAGGTGTGAATTTGAGAAATTTCTATCTATAATTAATACTGTTTTCAAATTTGTGTTCAAACAAAATGTTTACTACATCAGCACTTATTTCCTATCATGTGCTTCTAATTGTTTATTTGATATATTTGCATGATTTTCTCTATAATTAACCATGTTCTTTCCGCTCAAATATTATAAAATTAACAAAAATAAAAACTTGTTTATATTTGAGCCAATATTTACCATGAACAACAACATACAGAAAACTTACTTTTAAAAATATACAAAATAACACTAAGTAATGACACTGCACTTGGAAACGTAGTTTAATGACAGACTAACCATTATCTTCAGTAGCCATATTTTGGCTTTGGGGTATACCGACCAGCAAGAAAGGGACTGCATTAAACCTAAGTACAAACTAGCTGATTTTTGACATTGACTTTAAAGTTCAAACAGTAATTATCAATGAATGTAATATGGATGCATCAATGGACCACAAACTATTCACAGGTATGCTGTTAAATATGCTAAATATACAAATATGTAAAGTTACTATGGCTATTACTGAGTGTACCTATGATGGAAGTATCCATCATATGTAACATGTTTGAATCATCTAATACAGTATATCACTCAAACTGACATTGACTGCTGAAAAGTCAAGGTGAGATCCCTGCATCATTAGAAATCATTTAGCAACATATTTTTTAAAATCTTTTGAAAATGGTGATTACCTCTTATAGAAAATAAAAGAGAAAGGCAGGTAAAGGGCTAGAAAGGAACATGCATCTTTATATAAATGATAATAATGTTCTGGGATTGGTTGTGGATTTGTGGGCATGTATTATATTATAAATTAATAACCATAATTAAAATGGAAATGAGACATGTAAAATAGGAATACTGAAACATAGTGATAAATTCACCTAAAGTCCTGAAACAAAAAAAAGGAATTAAGCCTGTACAAAGAAATTTAAAAAAAAATCAAGCATTTATACCCTACTGGTGTATGTGAGCTGCTGCTTTGGCTGGGGTAGGTGTATGAATAAAGACCAAATAGTACATAGCTATAAGGTATATAGTACTGTATATATATAATAATACATAGCTATTCTTTTTCCACAAATGAAGAGCAACTCAGTAGGTAATCGCTGAAGTTTCTATAGATGCTATGAGACAGCCTTTTCTGAGAATGGTAATTGTGCATTGATAATAATATAGGTGACTTCTTTCACGTGATGTAGTGTCTTTAACACTTCTAAAGTACAATTCTCATATTTCAACATATCCTGAAATGGAAGGAGATGAGAAATTGCTTGCCTAGAAAACAGTGGAAAGCATGGAATAGATTTGCAACACACTCCTTTAAATGTTCTAATGAACTCCAGAGATGTCTTATAAGATCTGGAACAAGTTTATATTTTGCTGGAGATGATTTGAAGACCATCATAATTGAAAATTAAGAATAAATCCAAAGATGATCCTCTATAGAGTTCAACTCCTCAATGCTTAAAAATCTGACCTAAAAAGTCATATAATCTAGTGACTATAAAATTGCACTATCTAGATGCAAACCTAGTATTAGCTACTTACTACCTCTGCAAATTGACCAATACATTGTCTTTCTGAATGAAGACAATTAAGGCAACTTTATGATGAGGTTATTGTGAAAGTCAGTATCTGGAAAATTCCTAGAATACAAATAATGCTTCACATATAGTAAAAATTTCTAAATGGTAACTTTATAGCAACTTAAGGCAATACAGAGAGCTCAAAAAATAAAAACAGGGCTGGGGATAAAGCTCAGTGGCGCAGTGCCTGCCTGGCAAGTAGGAAGTCCTGAGGTTGATTCCCGGTAGCCACCCAAAAAAAATGAGCAATAAAAATAAAGATAATAAAGGCAGTTTTAATATTTCAGTGCGGCAGGTATTGGGGTGCAACTAGTTCACAATAACTACTTTAGCTATGGCAGGATCAAATCATTGTTTCCAATATGTAACTGTTTTTACTTAATAACCTTTTTGTTTTTTTAAAAAAGAAGTTTTTTTATACAAAGTTCTTTCAACATCCCTAATTTGTGACTTACATTTCTTAGATCAAAGCACAAGATAAATTTAAAGGATTTTTCAAAGTTCTTATCATAGTAAATTCCTAAATTTTAACCAAATAAATGTTTATATATAAAAAATAAAATAATTCTGGTTTGTAATTTGACTGTTTTCAATGAACAATACATTTATATCATTTTTTGTGAAATTGTTTTACTTTGATAAATTTAACTGATCCATAAACATGAAATTGTTCACACTTATGAAGTATCATGTTATGTTTTGGTGTGTATGTATTGTCTAATATTTAGATCAGGTTAAACACATACATACACTCAAAGGTTCATCATTTTTTATGAGAACATTCAAATTCCTTTCCTCAGCTTTTTGAAATACACTGTCACCTACAGTTATCCTACTGAGAAAGAAAACACCAGCAGTTACCCCTGATCCCACCTTCATTACCTTTTAATTAGCAGACAGTAATCAATACCATTACTTAATCAATTAATTCCATACTTTGAATAAAAATATTCAATTTGTT
Organism: Cuniculus paca; assembly: GCA_004365215.1. NCBI lineage: Eukaryota > Metazoa > Chordata > Mammalia > Rodentia > Cuniculidae > Cuniculus > Cuniculus paca. The sequence goes on along the minus strand of RJWT010006922.1, from coordinate 11,514 downwards.
TATTAATACAAAAATCACCTGTCCTACTTTTTCATTTATCAAGATATTTTGCAGGAATAGAGTTCTAAATATTGGGATCATGTAAGTTCCCTTAATTCAATTTTAATAGGTTGCATTCATATTTGGTTATCAGACTCTCCTTTTTCCTATATCTTGAAAATACAATAAGCCTTTTTAAATTCTGCCAATCTCATGATCAAAGAATATAGCAGTGTTTATTCCTTCAGGATATACTGAATTAAATATTAATGTTCATCACATTTTCAATTGTTTGGGTTTTTATGAATAGTATATCCATCTTTTATTCATATTTCCATCAGAGAATTAATTTTTCTTTTGAGTTTGGACAGATTTTATCCCAGTAAAATATTAACCATTTCTCAATTGCTTTCTAGCCATCCATTTTTATTTTAATGATGTTCAAAGTTTTATTTTTAAATGAGAAAGATTAATAAAACTTTATTCACCATAATTAGGAATAGAAAACATTATCAGAGAAGGAGAAGAAAGAAGACTGAAACAAGTTATTATTAAACTAGAAAACAAGTAACAAAATGGCAATTGTAGAACCTTTTATCAATAATTATCTTAAATGTTAATGAATTAAATGCTCAATTAAAAGACCACAATGAATGAATATATCAGTATCAAATTGCTTGAAATAAATATTAATGAAAACACAGTACACTGAGACTATGCAATACAATAGATGCAGTTCTAAAAGGGAAGTTCACAGCAATAATATTATGTCAAAAATAGGAAGATCTCAATCAATTGGACCTCAAGTAACTGCAAAAACATGAGCAAACCAAACCTCAAAATAGTAGAAGAAACAATAAAGATCACAGCAGAAATAAATGAAATAGACCAAATGAAAAAAACACAAACGATCAAACTAATAAAGATTTGTTTTTTCAAAAAAGATAGTTAATTATTCCTTAGCTAGGTCAACTCAAAGAAAAAAAAAAAAGAGAAAACTCAAACAAAACCAGAAACAAAAGAGAAGACATTGCAAATAACATCACAGAAATACCATGAATATATAAGAAGGTCTTTATGAACAGCTGTATGCCAACAAATTTGAAAACCTAAAATGATGGATGAAAATCAGGAATATATCTTAACACAACTAAATCTATAAATAAAAAGCCTACTGCTAACATCATATTAAACAGAAAAGTTTAACACATTTCTAGGGATCTGCTGGACAAGAATTCCATTTCCACCACTTTTACTCCATATTTGAAGTACAGTCAAAAAATAGTAAACGTTTAAACTTAAAAATTATTTTAAAAAACACATTGCAAGAATCCTCCTTCAAAAGACATCCAATTACATTAAATGCACTTATCACATTGCTCTTCCCACTTTCTGAGGCAGTTCGGGAAGTTCTCTGTGGCAAATCTCTTCACAATGTGATCAAATATATAGTGAATGCTACTGTTGAATGTTATCCATAGAAAAGCAGGCTTATGATAACACGGTGGCCTCGTCCACCTTATTCATCAGATCTGGCACCACGCAATTTTTGGCTCTTCCCCAGATCGAAAGGACCATAAAAGATTAGTGTTTTCAGGACACAGAGGCTGACACGACACTACAACTAAAGACACTCATGAATGGAAGACTTCAAGAACTGTTTCAGAAAGCAGTAAGGATGGGTAAGTGTGTGCAAAGAGGGAATATGCAAAAGGTGATCAATGGCCCGGTGCCTTTTGCTGTAATAAATTTTTAAACATTCACAATATTTTCCAATCATGTAATACTGGACATACTGGCCAGAGCAATCAAGAAAGAGCACCCAAATTGGAAGAGAGGAAATCGAACAGTCACCATTTAGAAACATTGTTATATATGAAACATGACATGGCCATTAAACAAATCTCATTTCTAAAGGTGAATCAAAAATGTTTATGGTCATGATAAGAAATGAATAATTAGGAAACACAATTCTCCTATGTATTGGCATCTAGAAGTTCAAAAGGAGAACATAAATTTAAGACAGTAAAAACATAAAGAAAAATACTTATCTTTGGTTGTTAGGGTTGAGAACACTATTTTTTCTCTTCATTCTTTCCTCTTGGGTGCATGCATATGTGATCTTTAAATTTGGAAAAAATGGATTAATAAAACTAAATTTTATTTAGTAACAAATGGAACCAAACATCTGATGTGTGAAAAGATAAGGCCCCTTAAGGATTTCTGCTCTTTTCTGTGAACATTAACAAAATTCTGTATCTATATGCGGTAAACTGTTCATCCTAGCAAACACCCTCATCCAAAATGCCAACAGGATCACTGCAGAATTAATTAAATTTTATAGTGACAATAAGTTAAAATTGGCAAGACTTCATGCTGAAATGTTGATTTAAAGATGGAGGTAAAATATTTTATTGCGTGACTTTTTTATAGATAAAACTAATTAGTTCAATTACATTTAGATGTTTTTGTTACTAAAACATAGTGTTTTAAAAAGAAACTGGAATTTTAAAAAGTATAGTTTTATACCCCTACAATGAATGGAGGTGTAACAACTGCCAAGGGGAACTGTTAAAGAGGAAATTCATAGAAAATAATAAAATGTTTATACCAATCCATTGATCCTATTAAAATATACACATTTATTGAACCCCAAACACAATGCCCCCAAAAAGTACAATTTTTATGTTTTAAACTATTAGTTAAATTTTTAATCAAAAAATGTGTCAAATTTTAAAAGATCAAAGCATATCAAACATTATTATGGATAAATATATTTTCTGAAGTAACTTCTATTTCAAGCTATATCTTAAAATACTCCTCTTGTTCATTCTAAACTTTCTATATAAAAATCTATATTGTTATCAGTTCTGCATATAGGAAGAACAATTACCAAATATTTAATAATTCAATTATTATTGTCTGAAGAGCTAAAATGATACAGAATCAGGTGTATAACGGGTTGGGATGCTATACAATGGTAACCAGTGGGAATGTTACCAATACTGTACATTTACCTTCGATCTAAGGATTGAATACAGTCATGTTTTTTTTTTCTGATTTACAACAGCAAAAAATTTCTTTAAATGCAGATTTTACTGTTATCTTCTCACTCAATGGATATTCATTGAGCAATAATTATACCCTAGTCATTTCACTAGAAGCAGTATCTACAGCACTAAACACTGCAGACTTCTGCCTAGATTCAGCAGGACACTGGAAAAAGATAGAAAACTCAGTCAACATGACGCAGTAGAGCAGAACATACAGTGTGACGGACATCATGACAGGGGCTCAGAGTGCTTTGGAAATCTGTAGTGCAGGGATCAAAGAAATACTCTGATAGAAGTGAATGGTGTAGGAGGCAGCTGATATGACAGTGACTTAGGAAGGGAAAGCGCGCATGAGATGACCCAGAAAAAGCCACTGATGGCTGAAATTCTACGATGAAGGTAAAATGGCAAGTTATTTTGTCAGAAACATGTCAGAATCCTTTCAGTAGTGCAAGACTTTAGACAGTTTCCTAAGCTTTGTAGGCGACTAATGAAAGATTCCAAGTAAAGAAGACACATGATATTTACTTTTCAAATCACTCAGGCTAAAGTACTGAAGAGGACTTTGAAAGGAACCAAGCTACTGTAGTTGCATGGTGACCTAGATAGGGAGGTAGTAAAGGACCTAGAAACAGGGCTGGCATTGGATGACATGAAGAAGAGTAAGTAGGATTACTGGTAGCTGTTAGAGTAAAAGATAGGAGATGTCAAAATTGACAAGCCACCACAGTGAGGCCCGGTGCCTACTAAGTGTACTGCCAACCTGATTGGCTTGGAAGCCACCTGGGGGAGTAGGAAATCACACTCTTGAGAGTGTCCGGGTGGATCGTGGAGGTGTGACCTTAGGTTCTTGGTCTGGGCCCTGGCCCCTTCCACTCTGCCACTCTTTCCAACTAACTCTGCCTCCCGGCTGCTACGAAATGACCAGCTTTGTTACACCAAGCCCTTCTGCCATGATGATCCTGCAATTGAGCCAATGGACCATGGGCAGAAACTTCTGAAACTGTGACCTAAATAAAACCTTTCCTCCATGAAGCTGAAGGTGTTGAGTATTTTGTCACAATGACAGGAAAGCTGAATGATACAAGTGCCAAATGCTTATTTCTATAAGAAATACACAGCTTCAAATAAATGTTAGTTAAAAGATAACCTGATATCTAAAAGAATTATCTTAATAAAATAGTATACAATTCACTTGTGTTCAGTAAGGTCAATTTAGATAAACTGTCTAAATTTCACATTGAATAGATTATTCTAATTATATAAACTATACGAATTTTTTTTACAAAAATGTGAGACAATCTCTGGAGTTCAGGTTATAGATTAAAGTAATGTGGAGCACACAAACTTGTAATTTTACATCACAACATGTTTCTATCTGCTTATCTTTTCATTCTTGTTGACATTTTCAACTGAATATTATTTGAATAATAACTGTTGACTCACTTGTGTCTCCCTTCAAACTAACAAAAAGGTACAACTTTTTAAAGATAAACTAGGTATCAATCTACTTGGGTGTAGAGAAAATAACAGTTTTTCAACCTCTTATCACAGCTGTCTCAAAATAAATTAATATCTAGAAGCATATAATTAATCTTAGGTGCATATAGTATTAATAAGTAAACTACCTCTCATATTAGTTCAGTAAATGTTAGCTGAATCTAAAATAACTGAGCTGCTACATAGAGAATACTGTTTTGGATCATAGATAGGGAATTTAACATATAGTGAGAATCTTAAATAACTAAAAATAGACTTCATTATTTACCCATATCCATGTACTAATTCCTGATCTTAGCAGACAAAGCACCTGATAATTAGAAATTCACCCCAGTTACAATTCTGACATTATTAGCTGTGTAGTCTTGGACAAAACTTCCCACCAATTTAGTCACAATTTCCTTATTTGCAAAATACCATGAGTTTCCCACAGATTTATGATGAAGATCAAGTAAGATAATATATATGAAAAAATAAAACACAATGTAAATAGATTAGTTCACCCCATGGTTGGCTACTAAATAGGTGTTTTTCTTAGATATGTCCTCTCTATGAAAGCTAATTTGAAAGCTCATTACTGATTTGACACAAATACGCTCCATAAAATTTTCGTAGCTGTTAATACATTTATACCATTCAAACATAATTGCCACGCATACATGGCAGAAGTTATTTTGCAGTGTCCCTAGAAATGACTAAACATACATCAATATAAATTATTACTTACTTGTAATGATACACTTCCTGACCTTAGGGAGGAACCATTATGATTCTGCAAAATTATAATCTCATTTTCATATAAGAATCATGTTTTGTACAACTGTTTTATTCTTCTTTGTCAATCTTTCAGTGTGCCTTACAGTGGACAGTAAACCTCTTTTCTTGGTAAAACTGAAATGCCAAAAATAAATTTATTAAAAACAAATGATGCCACCACATACCTATCAGAATGGCTAAAATAAAATAGGTTACAGCACCAGATGCTGGCAAGGATGAACTATTCATATATTGCTAGTGAGACAAACTAGTCCCACTACTATGGAAATTAGCTTGGAAGTTTCTAATAAAACCAAATTTATAACACACAGGCCAGCAGTTATACTTTTGTCCATTTAATTCAAAGTTTGAAAAACATATTTATACAAAAAATCTGTAAAATAAAGTTCATAGAACCTCATTTGCCACAATCAGAAACTGAAATTAGTCCAGATATTTCCCAATACATGAATGATTAAAAAATGCTTCATATACACAGTACTCTATATTATACTACACAGCATCGCAAAGCAGTGTAGTGTTACGTTCATCACCTGGAAACTCCAGGGAATTATGCCAAGTGGAGAAAGTCCATTCCTAAAACTTGCACAACACTTTACGATTCTATTCATATAAAAGTTTTAAAATAACAAAATGACAGTATTGGAGAAGATACACCTGGTTCCCAGGGGGTATGAATAGGCTGGGCTTGGGAAAAGGGGGGGGTATGGTTATAAACATGAATGGAAATATCCCTGTATTTGTGGAAATGTTCAGAATTTTGGTGGTAATAGTAGATAGAAACAGGCCATCAGGTAGTAAAACTATATAAATTTTACTCTAAAATGTTTCGATTAAAATCACTGATATTACCAGTACCAAGGAAACTTAATCATACATTCATAAATATTGGCGTTGGTGAACTGATTAACTCTAAAAGTTAAATTTTGTTTGTATAAAATCTATATGAACATTTTTATATAGTCTTATCAAGAATTATTTTTCTTTGTGATGAATTTTGTTTTCTTCAACTTTTGATAGTAGCATATATACTTTTTTACTAATGGTTTCTATGTACGAATATTATATCAGGGCTAGATGAACTATTGTGTATTCATTTCAGAAATAAAATATTTATAAAATAATTACATATACAAATTCATTTATCAATTTCAGTAAAGAACTTTTTTACATATAGTCAGAGTTAAATCTTCCTGAGGAATCAAATTTCATGATAAAATCTTGGCAAACTTGGTTTCTGTTACTGTGGTTAGTAAAACATAATAGACATTGTGAAGATCTTAAAAATGAATTTTTAAATTTCATTAAATATACTTTTTCCCCTAGTTTTCATTTTTTCTGACTGAAAAACTTAAATACTTTAATGAAGGTATGTGGTTTAGATCCTTAGAAAATTTAAGTTTCCCTCGATCTAGAAATAAATGGTATATCTGAGAAGTAGTATGGAGAATCCTTAAAAATAGATCTATCTGGGCTGGGGATTTAGCTCAGCAGCACAAGCGCCTGACTGGCAAGCGCAAGGTCATGAGTTCAATCCCAGGTACCAAAAACAAACAAACAAACGATCTACCTATCATATAAGCCAGCAAACCTACTTCTAAGTATTTACACAAATGACTTAAAATCAGGGTCTCAAAAAGATACTCTCTCATGGTTCCTGAAGTACCAATTACAGCAGACAAAACGGAGAAATGACCTAAATGTACTTTGATAAATGAATACATGAAGAAAATGTAGCTTATGCAAACACAGGGATACTACTTGTCCTTCAAACAAATTCTAAAATACGGCTGAACACGGGTGAAGCTTGTGGGAATCACACTGACCAAAATAAGCTAGTCACAGAAGGATGGGTGCTGCATAAAGCCACTTGCATGGGGAATCTAAAATAGTGACATGCATGGAAACAGACTAGAACTGCTGCCCTACTTCTTCTATCTCTGTTCCTAATAACTTGATAGAATTTAAGTAGTCTGGTGAATTCATAATGAACTGAAATTTTTAGATAGTTTGAAACTACTGTGAACAAGAGGCTCTTTAATAGTGGATGTTAGGTCCGAAAGGGTTAAAATACAAAGATCACTGACACGAACTATGAGGGACCGAAGTAGAATCCCAAGTGGAATTGGAAAGAGCACACTCCATCAGCTCCAGCAGAAGTTCAAGGATAACTCTACAGGCTGCAAGTTAATGGCCAAGATTACAAGTAATTCCTCAAATTCTTTCTGCATCCTCATTCTTCAATGCTCAGAAATCTTCTATTTATTTTTGAAAACTTAGAGCAATTCTATTCATCTTAGCTATACTACATGCAAAAAAAAAATCACTTTTTCCCTTACTCCCAGTGACTCCACTTTTCTATCTGTTCTTTCATTCAACAGTACTTTTGAGAAATAATTATGTATCCAAAACATAGTGGAAGGAAGAAACACACCTCTGTGCCCAACACATGGTGCTATGAACAACAGCTCTGTCCTGATGGAGCTGGTAGAAGCAGAAAGACCGACAATACACAGGTTTTGTTTTGTTTTTTAAGTAAAAGGTATAGTATGTTAGATACAGTACTTTACTTGATGACATGCAAAACAAATAAAACACAAGGGAAGACTAGAAAATGTGCTTTCAGATGTCATATTGCAAGTCTATATAGTAGAGTGCAGAAAAGGCTCAATAGGAAGGGTGATACTTGATTACCCCTTCCTCAAGGAGGTGTGTACAAGTCTTCCTAATTTATTGGGCAAGCCTATTTCCCTCTATAGTGTTAAATCTTCAAAGTTAAAAACCACACTTTAATTATATTTGTATGCCAGCATGGAGGAAGGTGCCAGACAAAAGGAAATTAGTAATTACACAGTGAATAAAAAAGTCCAGGTTTTTTTTTTAAACATAACTTTAACTGTCTCTCAAACACACTGTTTTCTCCTCCAAAAATTCTGGAGCTTGCACCCAACACTGGCATGGGTCGGCAGCACACCTGTAACAGCCTGCAGTCTCACTGCCTGACAGCTGAATTGAGAGGGGCATGGTTTTCCGAATGTTGTAACCCAACACACCACATTCAGGTACAGATACAAAAAAACTGAGTCCTAAAAACATCGATCAACAAGTCTAAGACCACAATGTGAACTCTAGATCCCTGAATTTACTTTTTTTACAACATAAAAAGCATGAGGTTTGAAATAAATCTAGTCAATTTGTATCTCCTAATTCTGATTTTATCACAGGCTGGTCTTAGCTTACTTTAAGTAGTATTCCCCTCAATACGGCCAGTTTTATTTGTACCAGCACAGTCACTGACAGTAGTATCAGCGGTTTCACATACACACAGCCCCCTTGTGTTTGCCCAGAGCATGTTTCAGATATTTTTGCCATCAAATATCTACCTGCAGTAACACCTTATGTCCTAGTAAATCAATATACAAAGAACTCCATGTGAGTCCAATGGAAACTACAAAGATGGGTTCGCTTTGGACCGAAACTGTGACCATAAACTTGGAACAAGCAAGACCACCCCATCTGCGATTAAATGACCAATTTCTTGGTAAAAATGGTAATGGCATGTATGTCTAAAAGCCATATTAGAGACAAAATTACCACTACTTACATGCTACTACAAATTGAAGATAAAATAAGATCACACATATTACAGATATCTAGTTTTCATTATAAGGACAAAATGATTTAAATTACAGAAAAACAAGAGAGAATGAAAAGTACAGTGATGGGTACATTAGTGAAACATTTACCTTTGTTGCTCACTGTTACAAATCTCTCAGAGACTTACTGAACTGGGAACTCATTCTGATTATCATTTGGATGAATCTATCTGTGAATGCATTGATGACTGGCTCCAAAATACCAACACTTGTACTCTCAGTCCTTCAGTGATGCTGCCTTAGCATCAAGAAGATCCCTTAGGATGAGACGCTGGTCTCTGCAAGTGGGCTACCCTCTCCTCTCCACACATTCCATGTCCTCCCGTTCGCAGCTCTCTGCAGTGTCCTGACCATTCCATGCTTTCAACACCTTTCTCTGCACTCCTCTCTCACCCTCAGCTCTGAGCACAGCAGATTCCCTTAAAATACTTTGGGTTATCTTGATTTGAAACTCTCCAGAGCCCTGCTGCCACCCTCCCTGGAGGAGGCACCTCGTCGCCTTCTACACACGATTATTATCAAGCTTAGCACACAGTAGTAAAAGACTCACTCATCTCCCTCCTTCACTAGACTAAAACTTCTAAGGAAAATGTTTTGTATTTCAATAAGCAACTGTATGGAATACCTGAATAAAAAGTCAAAATAATATAACAGTTATTCAGTGATTAGTAATTGCAAGGCACCCTTCTGAAGTTTTAATTTGTTTAATATTACTCATAACTGTCATTCACTTAATATTAAATTTTAACATTCATAATTTAGTGAACTATGCAACATCATTATTCTAATTTTATAGACGAGGAAACTGAAGCACAGAGTGTAAAGAACTTGCTAAAGGTTAAAAGGATACTAAGTAGGGAAACCAAGATTTGAACCCAGAACACTGCCTCCACAGTACGTGTTCACCACTGTAGACTAGCTGCTTCCTGTTTGTATGGATGAATGGATATATATAAATATTTATATGCTTATTTTCGTCTAAATAATAAAAAACCTTTTATTTGCCAAACCCTCTCTTCATTCAACCATCTCTTCATGGACATGACTGAATTCACTATTATACAATCCAACTTAATTATAAATATTCATGTGCTGAACATGGAAAGGCATAGTAGCTTGGAAATAGGTTATTTAGAGGAGATTACAATATGGGTAAAAATGCATATGAATACAATTTTAACAGAATAATATCCAACATATGCTTCCTCTCCTCCATATCTGTCCATTAGGATCCATGTTTATAATCTTATTTCCTCAATTTCAAAGAAGTAAACAATACTGATGTTTATGTGAGTATGAACTATGGCCTGACACAGCCAGCTCTCTTAACTACTTACATATAGTGCATTAATATTGTAGCTGTACCCAGACCCATTTTCTATATTGTGCCCTCTAGGATTTTACACACAAAAACTTCTCAGTTCTTTCAGATCTATGATAAAAGTCCATTTCTTCAAACCATTTGATTCAGCTTCCTCATGGCCATTTGAATCAGTTTCATCAGTGAAAAGTTAAGCATCAAGATCCACTAGAACTTTAGCGTGTTCCCTCTTCCTTCTGGCTCAGTTGAGTGATGAAGTTCTAGATGGTGCCTGCTCCCTCATTCAAGTAAGAGAAGTAAGGACAACAATGAGAAGAAGCAGGGCACTCAGCCATCCCTCAACAGACCTTCAATATGAGTAACGGGCAACTCTCTCATGTTTTAAAATCTTTTGGAGTGTGAAATATTTTGTGCTGTGATTTTGCTAGCCAAACTTTAATGAACTTCTATATGTGCATATAAACCTGTATGTAATATGTATGTCTACTCCAGAAAAAATACACATGTATCAATAAATGTCTCAGATGAAGAAGTAGAAGTATTCTGGTAAATCGCAAGTACTGTACAATGTTTGTAAAAACACAAGCAAGCTAAAACAGTAATGTTTAATCTATGTTGGTCCAACAGTGTGTGTATCACATACGCATGCTGAGAATTCACTAAGCACTTTTTACTATTAAATTTGTACACTGAGTCATTGGCTCCACTTTGCTGATACCGTGAATCACAGTCATCAGTCTCCAACATGATAGTAAATTGCTGAATGATACAATGAAAATGTTGATCATTATGGTTCAGGAACAAATGTAGGACTAAATCTGTGCTTTTACGAAATGTCACGTTAAACACAAACTTCAGTGTGGAATGATGCTTTAGACTAAGTGGTGCAGCACTCTGAAGTCTAAATTCATATACTCTAGTTAGAGACATAAACTTTGAAATAAACCCAGACTCCATCTGCTGAAAACAACAAATCTAAAATAACAGACTCCTAGATTATTCAAGAAACCCCTTAGACTAGTTATAAAACTTTAAATAATTGTGCTCCTCATCTTCTGCATTTCCTATCAACTTTTTAATAATTCTATTAATTTAAAGGTATAAAAATTATAATTAGAAGTTAGACATTGTACACAGTTACACAATATAGTCAAGAAAAGACCATACTCAAATGACTCATTAAGAAATATGCAGTAAACACCACTATTTCAGTAATAAAAATTATGTA
>RJWT010006921.1:0-19322 GCA_004365215.1 Cuniculus paca | reverse complement strand
CATTTGTTAAAGTAGTATCACAAAAGCTTATAAATACTAACTTCTTCAGGCTTTTCCTGAAGTCCAAAGACAAGCTAAAATAGGACTGTCTGTAAAGCCACTTGGGCTGTCAAAAGAAAGAAAAAAAGAAGAATTGTGCAGGAAGTAAAAGAGTCAATGAGACAAATTAGAGGAAATAAAGAATTCTGGTGTGGATTGAACTGACAAGCTCAAGAACAAAATGATAAAGACCTTTAATCACATCAGAAAGTCTATAAAACTGTGTAAGTAGGAGGACTAGAAAATGTTAATAATAAACCTTACCCTATTACATAAGAGACAAAATGAACTGCCAAAACTTCAGAAAGGTCAGATCTATCATATATTGTATCGCTATTGAATGCTCATACTGAAAGCTAATTGGAAGCCTAATGAAGAATTTGCTTCTCTAAGAAGGTGCAATCTTACAGTGAGTCAGATGCTTTAAAATACAGACGCTTTTGGATCCCTGTGATTGCCACAGGATCACACCTGGAGTGACGCTGGAGCAGATGAGTGGTCCCAGGAAGGCCATCTGACACTAGACAACAACTGGCCAGCTGGTATATGTCTCCTAGCTGAGATCAGAAAAACCACGCAGCCACATCCAGCCAAGATCAGCAGAAGTCTACCAGCACACAGCTTAGTCCATAAAGAATACCTTTTACTGTATGGGGCAGAGCGAGTGCACAGTGGGAAACCAATGAGGAGGCTGCTGTAATCCGCTGTGTTGACCCCCGAGCTGCTGATCAGCATCAACACGGCACAGTGAGGCCACAGCATGATGCACCTTGGATGTGATGTGGAAGACAAGACCTGGGAAGTGGTCTTTCCCCCAAACAGAACCTGCCTTGCTCGAGCATCCGTATCTAACTACTAATTTATAACACAGGGCACAGAAAACATGTTAAACAGTAACAGAGGGTAGCAATCAGCACAATCCAGACTGGGGTAGGGGATACTCTATAGAATAAAAAACAGACTGTAGTTTACAGAAAGATCACTTTAAAATACATTTATGAGACAGTTACGGAAATTTGAATAATGATTTTTAACAATATTAAAATATTACTGGTATTTTTTAAAATGTGATGTTAGTATTGTGGTTATGGTTTTTTTAAATTCTTATGGAAATACATAGTAAAATATTTATGGATGAAAAGATCTATTTGGATTTGTTCCAAAATAATTCACTTGGGAAGTAGGAGTAATTGGGAGTATAAACAAAACTAACTTGGACAGGAATTCATAATTATCTGAAGATGGTCAGTGAATATGTGGGGTTCATCATATTACTCTATCTTTGTGTATGTTTGAATTCCTCCCTTAAAAATGTTTCAAGAGTATGGGAAAATACATTTACACATACTATGTAACAGGCCAAGGTGCACGGACACTGCTCTTCCTCGTGACTGACAATTAAGTCTTGCTATTTCAAAATGCTTTTTTTCCTTTTACAGGGATTCATTCCTCTGAAGACCCCCAGTGATGTTGTCAATACAAAAAGACCCCTGGGCTGGAGAATGGTCTAAACAAACTGAAGAATAAAAAAAGATTCAACAACTCTACTTCTGGGTATTTATTCCAAATATTTGAAGCCAGTATACAGAAGAGACATCCGTACTCCCATGTTATTTTGAGTGCTGTTCACAGCAGCCAAGGTATGGAAACAACCTAAATCCACAGATGAATGGATAAAGAGAATGAGGCGTGTGTGTACCCAGTCGAGTACCGCTTGGTCTTAAAAAACAGAGAAGTCCTGTCCTTTTCAATAAATGAGTGGAGGACAGCGTGCTAAATGAAATAAACCAAGCGCACGCTCACTTCTCACTTCTCACTTCTCCGTGGAGTTTAAAAGAATACAAAGGTTCCCAACACAAAGAAATAATAAATGACTAGAAAGTGGAAATGCTAATTACACTGATTTGGTTATTACACAGATACATGTATCAAATTATTACACTGTACTCCATAAATATGTACGACTACTAAAAGTCAATTAAATTTTTTAATAAATAACTAAAAACAATAGAATTTATAGACACAGATACTAGAATGGTAGAAACCAGAGGCAGGAGGTAGGGGAATTAGAGAGATGATGTCAAACGGTACACTGCCTCAGTTAGCCAGAAGGAATAAGGAGAGAATATTTTCGACTCGTTGCACAGCATGGTGGATGTACCTAGTGTTAAAACCTTGCAAAAATCACTAAAAGAGTAAATTTCAAATGTTATCACAAACAATAAATGTTTGAGGTAATTGATACAATTAGCTCACTTTAATCTACAATGTAATAATAAATCATAACATCACTCTACCCCATAAATATTTACAACTTCAGTTTGCCGATTCACAATAAATTTTTTAATGTATAAAAAAAAGAAAGGCAAACATGGTAGAAACGCATGTGTAATGTGTGCTGGAAATTAGAATGTGTTAGTATATACTCACTGAATGACTTCTGTTTTCAACTAGCCAGATTTCTTAAATTATTAAAGTAAAATCATGTTCGGGGCAAAAATATCCATATAATGAAGATGGAAAATAGACAAAAAGCAAAAGTTCTCCCTCTAAATACCCAGTCTCACTCTCGGAGATGTGAAACCACTTAGTTTACACATCGTTGAGCTTTTAAAACTCTTCAGTGCATAATTGTGAGAGTGTGTTGGGAGTGCATGCAAAAGTTGTTTTTAAAGAATATTTGATTATGCACAAAGGCAATCTGGTTTTGGTTATTTTGTTATAAACAATTATTAGTGACTATATAGTACATCTGTATTTTGTCCCAACACTTACACTGACAAGCAGACACAGAGCTTAATCATAACCCCTTTGTCATATGATTTCCCTTATCATTCTAATAGTTTATGTTTTTTGTAGTCCTATGAAAATATAGCTGAATTTTTCACACTAATATAAAAAATACACTAAAATGAAAACACATTAAAGGCTTATTTATCATTGATTTCTAAGTCTTTGAAATTGAAATTATTAGATAGATTTTTCTTTTGGGATAATTATGGAGCTATCTCATATCAACAGAGTAACAAAATTTTTAGAGTGTAAAAAGAAAATAAGAATGGTATCTTTGCTTATTTTTGCATCATCTGCCTGATGAGGAGTAAAAATAATTATAAATATATGCAACAAAACTTTCAAAATACATTAAAATTATGACAGTAGGTTTTTAATATTACCCTTCTGTAATTTTTAATCTTCTTTAAAATTTTAAGATTTCATAGCAATAAATAAAAATGTTTTATTCTCAAAAAATTTAATCCACTAATTTTCTATAGTATGATATGATTATGGAGCTCTTTTCAAATGGCTCTCAATTAAACACCAACAGCAAGTTCTTTTTTTCTCTTATTAACTCATACAATTCAAGGTTCATCTAAAGTCTGAGTTACCCATTACTGTATTTTTAAACTCTTTCTATTGACATGTGGTTATTTTGTTTGTGCTCTTTCAGTGACACCTGATTTTTCAACTACAGAAAAGAAAAAAGAGTAGAAGAGGTAGCTCTTACTTTGGTTCCACGCAGGGCTGGTTTCATGGGCATGTGGCCAGCCTTGTCACTCAGGATCCCATGTTCCAAAGGGCCTCAGAATTGATTTCCGGCTCTGTGGTCACCATCTTGTAATTCCTAATAATTTCATTGTGTGTCTTCTAAGTACACCTGGAAAAGGCAATGGTGTGGGCTCATGAGCCAAAACACATGGCATGTGTCCACTCTTCCTTATATATCCCACTTGCCTATAGTACTCCCAAGGCTGAGGGAGTACAGAATCCCAGGAACCTTGCATGTGGCTCAGCAAGACTCAAGGAAGGGACCACGTAAGCATTTTATGGGGGCCACTGCCTCCCACAAAGTATCAGCAGGCTTGGTACGTACAGCTCTTCCAGCTTCTGCTAAGAACAAAATACCTATGCAAACACAAACTACAAAATACAAATTGTATCAGTCCAGTGATTCTACACACAACTTAAATATTGTAGTTGCCCTTAAAATTCATCTCACAATATAAAAGTGAATGTTAAAAAATGCCAATAATTTAAATTTTTCATGTTTCTTAGAGCATCAGATAACAAAACAACAACACCGAATACCGTGGGAAATCATGAGAGACTGTGGAAAAACAGAAAAAACAGCTTTCTAATTCAGTAAATTTAATGATACTTTTTTCTCTGAATATAAACAAAAAGTCTCGTGTTTTCATTTTGCACCCAGCCTCACAAATTCTGTACCCAGTTCTGGTTACGCGTTCTTTGTCCGCCCCACGAATCCTTCTGCAGGAAGCATCTGTCTTCCATTCTGAAGTCATTACTTCACCCTCCCAGCTGAGGTTTGGCTGGAGACAGAACATCTTTATTTTGGCAAATGGGCAGAGCTGGCAAACAGAAGTAGCAAAAGGAATAATCATGTGTCCTGACATCAAGTATGCTAAAATGCTTAGGTTCCGATAGATTAGGTTTTCTTTAGCTCCATTGTGGTTTACAGCTGTGGATTTTTCACACTGACGAGCAGTTGTCAAGTACAGTAAATATTTTTCCTTCATCACTTCTTTACAAAATCTCAAGACTTCCCAATGTCGTCTTACTGAGAATTTTATTTTCTCTTAGAGCTACTAGGAATGATCCGGGTCTCAGCAAAAGCAACGAGATTAATTTTTATCACGTGCCTTTCTGTCATTGTTCCTAATGAACCATCTTCAAATGATTTCAACGAGTATTTTGGGGAGCTAGGTTAATGAGTACCACAGTGCTAGGCACTTGGGACACGGTGAAATAGAAAGAGTCCCCACCCTCACGGGGTTTTAAGTCTCACAGCCCTCCAGGGGGAACTGAGTGAGGCCAAAATGTGATGCGAGTCATCAGGTGGTTCCTGGGGAAAGTTCTTTAGTGTCTTTTCACACAGCCTAGCAAACTCTATTTTTCTTGCTACATAAATCACTCCCTCATAGCACGTTAAGCATGTTAAACTAACTTAGAGCACCCAGGGTAAATATATTATTGCTGCAGGAAATGGTAAGACAGGACTGGAACTGACTCATTTGTGAGGAAAAAAAAAAATCCCACTATGGGGGGGGGGACCTGTTGTCCTCTTGCATTGAATTTTCAGTTTCCCAGATTTGTGAAGCCAAGTACAGAAAAGCTATGTAGAAGAATCTGACCAACACAAAACTCCCCAAGTCCCAAATCTGCAATTCAGAGTAACTTCACTGACAATGATCAAAATCATTCCTCAGCTGTGACAGGTTGCTGTTCCGCTTCCAGAGTCCATTTAGCTGTAGGTCTCCGAGGCCCTGTGCTTTCCGCATTCACTCACACTTCTTCACCTCAACACCTACACGCAGGTTAACAACTTGTTGGGTGCTTCCAGAGCCAGGCTCCTGGGAGGTGTGTTTTTGGTTCTATCATAAAAATCATCCTAAAATGATTTAATACATTTTAAATTACTTATTTGATGGAAGATAGAAATTTTTTGCAAAATGCTCATGGTTACTTTACTCCCAGTAGTCCCCAGTCACATTCTATCTCTCTATTCCTTCACATCTATGCTTTCCTTCTTCATAGCAATACTACTACTGATTTGAATTCAGGACAGACCCACCTGGTGTAAAGACATTTCCCAGGTTCCCCACCAGCCAGGTATGACCATAGGACTAGGTTTCATCTAATGTGATATAAGCGAAAAATATATATTGAATGTCCTTTCTGGTTTATTGAGATGCAAAAATGACAGCTGGAACTGCAGCAGCCACTTTGAACCACGTGATGGAAGACTAAATACTGTGAAACAGAAAGGAGAAGGCTGACTCACTGATGACTTTAAAGATTGCCTACTTTGAGGCTTTTACATGAAAGAAAAATAGGACTTCATCTTGATAAAGCCACTACTATTTTGTATCTCTGTTGCTTTCAACCAGGCTTGCTTCTAGCTGATGACAGATTATTATAGATTGCTAGTTCATCTTGCCTAAGTGAACCCAGTCTTAATACATTTTTTTCTCTACCTTAAAAATTATTGCTTCTCTACTAGAGAGTCCTCAGGGAACATCATATTTTTCACTGTTCCAGTTTATATCCGAGTTATTAAAAAGCTGCAAATATTAACATAATAGCTCAAATGTCAGTTACTGTTTTTTCTGTCAATGCACGTTCTAATTCTGCAAAGATTTACTTCTTTAAAGCATTCAGCACTAAGCCCACCTCTAGATTAGTTTCTGGTCTTATCCTTCCCACCAACTTTCACAATTCAACATTGAAGTAGCAAAAAAGAAAAAAGAAACAGTGCAACTGGGTTCTACTGCAAGCCTGGCACATGTCTGAAGGAACCATCATTTTCTTCTTAAGCGGAACTTGGGAGAGTTTTTCCTGAGATGGCCATTGAAGGGATGACTGGAACAGGTGAAACTTTCCTGAACAATCTCAGAATATATTGGTTGGAATAACTAGGAGCTTTAGTTCCAAACAAGGCAATAGATAAATATATCAGCCAGTGGCAATAAATATTTCAAGTTTAGCAGAAAAACTGAAATACCAGCTTGTCTATGAACTTCAGAGAGCTTCAGAGTCTTCCCTTTCGGATTACCTTTACCAGGTAGCTTGGAGAACAGTTTCTTAACCTTGAGAGTTGACATAGGGTTAGAGTCAGAGCTGCCTGTTCATCATTCTTTGGTCCTTTCCATACTGGGAAGGTGTCCCTTTACTGAGGAAGAGTCCTCAATAAAGGGACAAGTCTCCAGAAGAAATCACTAATGCAGGAGCCAGGCCCATCCGTCCAATACCAAGAGCTACCTAGTTCATTGATGGCTGTGCCAGGTCATAGGGGGAGCTGAGCAGACATTGTTTCCAATTTGTTTTCCTTCTTTGCCTCAGGTATTACCTTATGCCTTGACATCAAGGCGGATAGAGTAACAGAGTCTGATCTATTAGCAGGAATTATGAAAAGTATTTTCTGAATGTTATTTATGTCCCTGATATTCAGTGTGTGCAAAATAATAGATATGTGTTCTGTCTCTGCTTACAGTGAAGTTGGCAAAATCAGACATGAACACTTGTAAAGATCTTTTTCTGCATATGAGTCCTCTATTAGGCTGTAAGCTTCATGTCACTGAGGTCTGTATTCATCACATTTTGCTACTCTTTATAATCCAGTCTCTGCCCACTTGATAAGTATAAGTGAACGAATAGAAATGAAATCACAATAAAAGGCATGTACCAAACAGGAAGTGGCAGGGAAGTGAAGAGAGGCAAGCGGTTAGTCATAGCTTGGAGGTAAGGTGAACCCTTTAGTAACCTTGAAGAAGGAAATTAGGGCCCTGGGGGCACAACCTTAAAGGAGATATGGGGACTTGGCTTCTTCTTTTCTCTCTCTCTGCTTCCCAGCTGCCTTGAGGAAAGCAGCTGTGATCCACTATGAGCTTCCCACAATGATCTCTGTCTCACCACAGGCTCGAAGCAATAGGACCAAGAGACCATGGACTGAAATTTCTGAAACTGTAAGCCAAAATCAGCCTTTCCTTCATTTAAGTTGTTTATCTCAAGTATTGTGTCACAGTTACAGAAAGTTAATACTATGATGCTAATGAATAGTGTTTGCATATTACATTTGTTTACAAATTATTAAATAATGAGGTTTACCATGTGTCAGGCACCATACTAGGTGGTGCATACATGCATTATCATATCGCTAATATTAAGTATTATTAGTTGCCACTATTATCCCCTTTGAGGAAGAAGAATATGAAGCTTAGAAAAATTAAGTAACTTCCCCAAGATTGTAAAATATTACTCAGACTCAAATTCTGAACTCAAATCCAGGTTTAGCTAACTCTAGTATTGTTAATTTTTTCTTTCTTGCAGTGCTAGGAGTCAAACCCAGAGCCTTACAAATGTTACGCAGGCACTCTACTACTAAGCCATCACACAGACCCTAGCTCATATTCTTAAACACTACAATATTATTGAAATTCAAGTATTGAAAAATACGTGATGCAAACCCTCTGACCTGGTAGTCACACTTGGGAAAATATTTCCTAATTCAAAAGAAAGACAGTACCTTCTGAAGCTAGCAGTCATGATTACATAACAAATAAATGTACTGGCACAAGGGGAGGGCATACCTCAGTGACAGAGCATGCAGAAGCTCTGGGTTCAAGTTCCGGCACTACAAAAAAAATATATATATATATGTGTATGTGTATATATGGTATTAATGTGCTCTTCAAAATGGTCAAAATAGCACATTTTACCACAGTAAAAAAATTTTAAATTCATTAAATACAAAAAATTAAGTAATATTTAAAACAACAAGGGATTGTTTTAAATATTTATGTTATAAAATTGATGACAACATTAAACACTATAAATTCTGTTTTGGTTACTTTTTTCCGTTGCTGAGACAAACACCTGACACCAAAGTGAAGCAAGGAAAGGTTTATTTAGCTCACAGTTTCTGGAGATTTCAGTCCATAATCAGCTGGGTCCAAGGCAGGGTGGCATAGCACAGGGACAGCACTTCAAGGCAGCAGCCAGAGCAAAAGAGCAAAAATGCAAGCCTCTTCTCTACCCTCAAATTGTACACAGGCTACCCTCACCTTCAGGGTGGGTGTAACACAAAATGTCCTTGCCCTCCTTTGCACAGGATGAGGATATTTACAAAGTAAGAACCCTGGCTCCCTGCTGAGTCTCTCAGTTAAACTTCTAAACTTCTCAAGTTGACACAATGTATTAACCATAAGAATCCACCCCTTGTCAACTTGGCAACCAGACATATTTCTTTAAACCATCCTCCAGATACCAAGACATGCTAATTCTTACCATTTTACAACTTGAACATTATAAGAAACTTTAACAATCCTTAAGAACCAGCAGTAAGTCAATCAACATTACATTAGAAACATAACATTTTGTCTTTGGACACCCAAAGACTCATGCACATCCCTCTATGCAAACGGCGTTTAGTACATCTGCAAGAGTCTCCAAAGTCCTAGCAGTTTCAGCATTGCTGTAAAGTCCAAGTCCCAAGTCTGAAATGTAAGGCAAACTCTTAGCTGCAAGTCCTGTACAAATGAAAACAAAGTTAAACACTTCCAGCATGCAAGGGCACAGGATAAACATTTTCATTCCAAAAGTTACAAACAGGAGGGTACAAAGCATTGGGACAAAAGTAAGCCCAAAATCCAGCAGGGTAAATGTTAAGTCCTGTAGTTGCTTGTCCAGCATCTGAAGCAATCTGTGGCAAATTGTGAGCTCCAAACGGCTTATATGGTTCCACCCCTATGGCACTTCTAGTGGTCACCGATCTTGTGGCATCTCTCTTGTGCTGGCTGTGCTCCCCCATTGCAGGTTTCCTCCGATGATCCACATTCCTGGCTTTTCCAAACTTCTGCGGTCTCCACTGCACCTTTGGCTTCACACTCATAGCTTCACACACTGCCCTCTCAGGGGCACACTGCCTGGCCTCCCAGGCCCTCTGAAATCGGGGTGGAAGCCTTCTTAACCTCTGAGCTGGTGCATTCTGCATGGACCTAAAACCAGCACCACGTGGATGATGCCGAGGTCTGCTGCTAGCTGGAGCAGTAGCCAGGCTTTCCTCTCTCTTGGCTGTAGGGGTTGAGTGCCTGGATTGCTGGGCACTCTGAACCTGATTGTGAGGAACAGATTTTCTATGTCGCCGCCATTTTAGAAGGTGGTGCTCTGAGGCTTTCTCCTCAAAGCCAAATCTTTCACTTTTGCAGTTTGGAAGCTGCAAAGGTTCGAGACTTGCTGCTTTTTTCACAGCCTTCAGGTCATCTTTTCTATTTTTCTGTTCCTCCTCAGCAATCAAGGTCTCAGCTCTATCTTTGCAGTCCATAGCTTTACTAGAGCTTCCTTTTTGGCCAACTCACATTTCAAATCACTCTGCTGGGCTCTGTGCTCTTGATTTGTGATATAAATCTGGCTAAAAGTCCCCAACAATAGCCATGCCATGGCCTCAACATTTGACTGCCCTGATATTTCTTTTGCCAGATTAATCAGTCCACCATCCTTAATCTCAGTCTCAGGCAGAGTCTCTGGACATGAGCAAAATGCAGACAAACTTTCTGCCAAGCCATAACATACATCCACCGGAGTCCAGCACCCAATGCAGTTCTTCTTTCCAGCAGAAACCTCCTGAGCCTGGTCTTTACCAGCAGGCTATCAGCCTTCTGGTCACCTGAGCTCTGACCGGAATCTCCCCTACCGAACAACCTAAGCTGTTCCAGGGCTTCTCTTTCAGGCAACATCTCCAAACCTTGCCAAACTCTTCCCACAAGCCATTTCCAAAGGCTCTTGAACCACATAGTCAGGTACAGTCACAGCAACGACCCCACTCTTGGTACCAAATTCTGTTTTGGTTACTTTTTTCCATTGCTGAGACAAACACCTGACACCAAAGTGAAGCAAGGAAAGGTTTATTTAGCTCACAGTTTCTGGAGATTTCAGTCCATAATCAGCTGAGTCCAAGGCAAGCTGGCATGGCACAGGGACAGCACTTCAAGGCAGCAGCCAGAGCAAAAGAGCAAAAATGCAAGCCTCTTCTCTACCCTCAAATTGTACACAAGCCACCACCACCCTTCAGGGTGAGTGTAACACAAAATGTCCTTGCCCTCCTTTGCACAGGATGAGGATATTTACAAAGTAAGAACCCTGGCTCCCTGCTGAGTCTCTCAGTTAAACTTCTAAACTTCTCAAGTTGACACAATGTAATAACCATAAGAAATACACATTACGTCTTTTGTTTCTATCTATACAATGTACATTCAAGTTATGTATAAATTTCTAAACTCTCTTTTTATTGGGGAAGTGGGATTTTTCTTAAATTTGATATTGTCATATATTTGGGTATGGATACATTTTAGTTTTTATTTTAGTTTTTATTTTTGGTGGTAGGGATCAAACCCAGGGCCTCACAGGCAATTTTAGGGTGAAAAAAAGTCTTTCCTAGCATGCATAAGGCCC
Source organism: Cuniculus paca (assembly GCA_004365215.1). Lineage (NCBI taxonomy): Eukaryota > Metazoa > Chordata > Mammalia > Rodentia > Cuniculidae > Cuniculus > Cuniculus paca. Next base: position 8,315 of record RJWT010006921.1, on the reverse strand, counting down.
TCAGTTCAACTCCTAGCAGCACTAACAGAACAAAAACAAAAATCACTACATAAAGTAATTTTTTTATTTTAAAGAGAATAAGACAAAACAAAATAAAACAGAACAAAGCAGATCAAAATTGAACAATGCAAGCAACACAGTACTTCAAAACAAGACAACAAGAAATCAACAGTGGCTACCATAGCGTTTCTTGTTTTCTTAGAAATAGTTGCTCATACCTTCACACACAATAAATTCAAACAAAACAAAATAGTTTAAAACCAATCAAAACAAAAGAATGAAAGCATTACAGGTATTCAAAACCAGACAATAGGAAATCAACAATGGCTACCATAATGTCTCTTGTTTTCTTCAAAATAACTGTTCGCACCTTCTACATATTGCAATCAAATAATAGAAAACAGATTAAAGCCAACCAAATAAAAGAATAAAAGCATTATTGGACTTCAAAACATGATGGTAAGTCAGCAATGGCTACCATAATGTCTCGTTTTCTTCAAAGTAGCTGCTCATCTGTCTATATCGTAAAGTAATATTTTAAGAGGAGAAAAACAAAGATGGCTTTGGAATGAAGCGACTCAAACTTTGCCATCTATCAACCATGGAGAATTATCTGAGGGGTTACTATAGCAATTCAGAAATGTTCTCAAGGAAGAGAATGATATGGAAAAAAATTAAAATTTTAAGAAAGAAAGGACAATACCTCATAAACAAAGATATTGGCTGCTACATTATTTTTAATTGCAAATAAACTGAAATGTGCAGAAAGAATGAGGAAGTTAGCTATTTTATAGTTCTTTCACTGGAGAGAATATTGTGTGGCTATTAAATATTGTAGTATGAAGTTTTTATAGCAACATAGAAATACTTATGGCTTAATGTTAAATAAAAAATAGGATGCAAAATTTTATTTATATTATATCAGCAATATAAATATATGTGTGCTGACTGAAATAAAACACATAAAAACTTAAGCAATGGTTGTGATTGAGTGGTGGAATTATGGGTCATGCTTCTTCCTTCTATTTTCTACACTTTTGAGAGCATTGCTTCATTGTCATAATAGTTATCTATTATTGCAATGTAAATTATCCCAAAACTTAGCAGCTTAGGCAATAAGCATTCATTTTCTCACAGTGTTTGGGGAGAGTTCAGGCATGGCTTTGTCAGAAGTTTTCAGCTCCAAGACTGTATTCAGCTCAAGGTGAGAGGAGGCCAAGGCAAGTTTCACTTCTAGTCTCTCTCTCAGAGAGGCTGACAGGACTCAGTTCTTCACAGTTGTCATGTTGAGGGCCTGGGTTCCTCCCCGGCTGTCATCCAGAAATCTACCTCCATTCTTTGTCACGACAGCCTCTTCACAGGCCACCACAAAACATAGCAGCTGCTTTTCATCAGGGCAAACATGAGAGAACAATCAAGGGCAAGCATGATGGAAGCGAGTGATCCTGTAGTCTAATCTCTGAACGGAAATCTCATTACTTTTGCCTTACGCAGTGGGGTAGGAGCAAGTTTCTCCATCCAGCGCACACTCAAGAAATTGGGAATCACTGGGGGCATTTTGAAGGATGCCTGCTATAACTGTCACTACAACAAAACTAATGAAATAAGAGCTCTTCTTTTCATCAACCGGCAGTCCTATGACCTATTATTCTGCAAGATGAGTCTTAAGCAATTCCTCTTACCACAAGTATCAGGAATACCCAATCAGAAGTAGGTTGAGATGTTTATGCTTCTAGGCATGTAGAAAGGCCCTTTGGGGCTGTTTCTGAAAGAGGTAGAGGCTGGGGAATAAAAGAGTGCAAGTCTGGCTGCTACCAGAACCAAGGAAAGAATAATTTCTTCCCCTTCTTTCCCAAATTTTATTTTATTTCCTTATGTTTTGTCCTTGACCTAGATGTCTTTGAGTCTTTTGACTTGAGAAAGTCCTCTTATATTAAATTTTTAAAAGGATCATTGGGAGAATGAAAAGATAATAGAGAAAAACCAAGTGCAAGCTGGTAGTTTGTCATGGCTAAGTAAGATTCTACCATAGCAGCAGCATGCTGTTTGCAAAATGTTACTATATTCCTTTCCATTGGAAGGTACTGAACATCACTAGTAAACCAAAGATATATGCAGGGACGAGAGGAGAGAAAGAAGAGAAGACAAAGATGACCTCTTCTCCAGGATGAGGAGATCAGATGACCAGAAAGAGAAAGAAAAGGACACATTGATTATGGGGTGATCACATCTAATTATGCCCTCTCTAACAAAGTGCCTACCCTGAGTTTGCTGGTACTCACATTCCATCATGAACAGGTCATTGCAACGTAAGCATCACGTAAGAATGGTACTTTTTAGGCTCTCCCCTGCAGACACATGCAGCAAAGTCACCATGTGCCCTAGTTTGCTGTCTGAAACATGAGGTGAGTTCCCAGAGGACTCGGAGCCCTACTTCAGCAGCTACTATGACTGCCACAAATCTGGAAACTCTCCCCTAGATGGACAAGGCTCACTTGAAATTTGTGATGCAAAAACAGTTCTCCCAACCTAAGTGACAAATGTCTCCAACTGAGAAGGGCTTTTCTTGTACTCTCCTGAAAAAGAGGAATCCATTTCCTTTTTTGTTGCTGTTGCCATCTGTTTTTGCTTGTATTTTGCTTTAGTGAGAACATGCAAAGATTTTTTTGTGATAGGTAAAGATATCCACATCCTAATCCCAAGAATTTGTGAATATGTTGCATTATAGGACAAAGGAGAATTCAAGTTGCAGATGGAATTATGGTTGCTAATCAGTTATCTCAAAATAAGCAGATCATCCTGGGTTATCTAGTAATCACAAGAATCTTTAAAAGTGTAAGCAAGAGGGAGAAGAATCAGTGTTCAAGTGATACGATATGAGAAAGAATCTCCTGGCTTTGAAGATTAAAGGGGATTTGAGTTAAGATATGCAGTTCTTCTGGAAACTGGAAGGCAAGGAGAAAGGCTCTCCCCGGAGCTTCTAGAAAGGAAGGGAGCCCTGCCAACACCTTGATTGTGGTCCAATGAGACCCAAGTCAGACTTTGGGCCTCCAGAATCAAAAGACAATAAATCTATGATGTTTTAAACACTGAGTGTGTGTTAATTTGAAAGGAAGTTGCATAAAATAAATATAGGGGCTTTGGAATGAAGCTCACTGGGAAAGCGCTTGCCTAGTATGCATAATGCCTTGGGTTCGATCTCCAGCATTATAAAACAAAACAAAACAAAACAAAACAAAACAAAAACTAATACAATCCAAACACATTACTAAAGTATAGTGCATTCAGTGTCAGACTGATTGTTTTACTGGAAGAGGACTGGTTCAGCCTGGAGTATAGGAGTAAGAGCAGTCTAAGCCTGCCATCACAATCATTAGACGTATTCATAGAAACAGCAAGTCTTAAATTTCTCATCGACTTTTTACACTGAGTTGTGATAGTAACATTCATCTACTGCAGAAATTGATCTCGGTTAGTGGAGAAATTGGAAAATACAGCCTTGTTTATTTCAATCAAAATAAATGGCAAAATAAAGACATTTCACTTCTACTGGTACTCTGAGAGCACAAAGCCTGCTCTCAGCTTTCTTTGAGTCCAAGAATTCAGAAACATTTTGCCAGTGCCCCCCGCCCCAAAAAAAAGAAAAGAAAAAAAGAGGAGGAATCCTTTAATGTCCACGTAAATCAGAGGAGCCTGACATTTTTAAGCTTGTTTTTTGTAGGCTAAGTTAGATGAGATCCCATTAATCCACTCTGGAAAGATAAAGAGCGAAGCCATCCTCCTGGGATGGGAACCTGTGATTTCAAGCAGTTCAGCCTTTTTAAAGCGCAGGCGGTGGTGTGGTGAACTGGTAAGTGTGGAGAGATGGACTCCTCTTTTTAAAAAGCCTTGGAAATTCCATGGGATTTTCTTTCCTTTCCCACTCCCCCGCTCAGGAGCCGGTGAAATGGAAGACTGACAGATGAGTGTGGATGTTAAGAGGCATATTCTTTCCAAGATGCACTTGCTGAGCCTCCATTAACACTTAGGGGAATTATGTGCAACTATCGGTGGGAGAATATATTCCTAATACTCTATTTTTAATTTTTTTTCAATTAACAATTATGTTTAGTCAACCCCCAGCAGGATTTGTTGGTGAGGTTGCTGGCTTCCTAATGCAAGTTTCTTTCCAGTTAGCCACGCTAATGCTGATGACCTGTTTTCACTTGATGATGCCCTGTTAGATATATCCAATATCTACCTAAATGCATTTGTGAATTGTCTCATCTAGGAAGAAGGTTTGCTCATCCAACCTAGGGATTAGAAATTATATTGATCCAAGAGGCAAGATGTACTATATTTAGTCTGAAATCAGTACCAAAAATGCATGGCCAGACCAAGGGATTAGGGGGCCCCCAACAGATTTATTCCAGCATCTTACAAAACATCAAAGTTAGCAGTTATGCCACAGCACCTGAAAGATATAAACTTCAGGTTTCTGATTATTTTAAATTTTTTGTTTGGAGTCTCTTTTTTAGAGCAATGATATTTAATGTTTGAAAGGATAGGAAGGAACTAGAAGGGAAAAGAACCAGCCTTTAGGAAGGACTAACTGATATATTTATTCCCATTCTGCATTAACCCTTTGGAGGCCTCAGCTGATCTGAGAGACACAAACTCTTTTCACATTTTGTTAAGGGTAACACCTGACCCCCAACCTCTACAAGCTAAACCAATACCCACAGAAGCTAAGTAAGAAAGGCACCGAGGAGCTGCAGTAGAACAATCGGTTAGTGAGCAGTACTTACACAGAAAGTTACAGAAAGTACGATTGAGGGGGAAGCAGGATCAGTATTCCAGCCCAACCTACCTAACTCCAGAACCTATGCACTTCTCTCTTTCCTGCTAACCCTCTCTCAGCCTGAGAGAAGAAGCCTGTGTGTGTTTCATTTCAGTTGGGAAAGCAAGGAAGTGGGACCATCACAATATTGGAATGGGTTCAGAACCTCTCACCAAAAAAGAAAAAAGCTGAAGAGTTTCTGGCTCATGCTTCCATTCCTTTTTTTAAACCATCATTTTCTTCCCCTCCTCCCTTGCCTTTCCTACCTAAGAAAAGCACTGATTAAATTAAACATTAAAACTCCAGGAGGAAAAGGATCTCTAGGAGGGCACAGATTGTCATTTATCTTTGTATCTCCAGTGCCTGGTACAATACCTGGCCCAAAATAGGTGCTTGTCACTGACTCATCATGGGAGAGACTAAATTAATGAACCAATGAATCAGTGAAACTGGTTCTATTTATGCACATTGGAAATGCTGTTTCACTTTCAAATGTAAGAAACTAGTTTGCTACTATTTTAAGCCAGCCTACTGGAATGTTAAGTATTCCTGACTAGTGTTACAAAAGACATGGGCATAGAACTACTTTTTTCTCTTGCTACGCACACACACACACACACACACACACACACACACACTTTTAGGACTATATTTTTGAACACATGTAGTACTCTATTTTCAGAATACCTCCCTAGAAGTGATTTGAAATGATTTGTATTCAGAAATGTAAGTACTCTGAGCTCCCAAGTCACATCCTCAGAAGGAATCTTTTATATTCACATTAATTTTATTGTTGTTCTGGAACACACTACACACATGCCCTACCACTGAGCTATACTTTCTACCCCAAATTTCCTTCATTTAAAACAAACAGGCCTCTAAAAATGATGTTCATAGGTCTCTAAAATGTAGGTACTGGGCCGAGGATCTAGCTCAGTGGCCTAAGCGCCTGCGTGGCAAGCTCGAGGTCATGAGTTCAAACCCCGTTGCCTCAAAAAAATAAAATAAACAAATAAATAAAATAAAATGTAAGTACTTCTGGATGGGTTTATAAATTGCCTTCCTGTAATGGAAAAGAATTTCAAAAGCTTGGGTACATGTGTATGTTGTTATCATTAGCAAGAATTTTATTTTAAAGAAAAGTAGCTCACAAGAAGCCAGCTCCTTTTGTGTGAGCCAGTGGCAACCATGCAGGCCACCAGGAGGAGAAACAAGAAACCAGCCCCTTCCTGTGAGCCAGCTGGCATGCGGGCTGGGAGACAAAAAGAGTTGAGCCCCCACTCCACCCCGTAAGCAACCAGCTGATCTGGAGAAACACAAGCTGAGATAATAGCTACTGAAGTAAAAAAGAAAAAAACAAAACATAAAAAAAAAAAAAACAGTCTAATGCTTGCAGTGTTTAATGTTTGATTGACTTTCCAGGCCTAAAGCCAGTAGTCTGAGCATCTATTTAGAGGATAACAACATGCAGTATAGCAACTATGGGGGATTTCCTTCTGAAGGTAGTAGTCATCGTTAATTCCCTATTATCTTGTTTTAAAGTCCTGTATTGTTTTCATTGTTTTGTTTGGTTTGGTTTTATTCTGTTTTGTTTTGTTCTGTTTGATTTTATTATATCTGATGGCATGGGTAGCTATTTCAAAGATAACAAGATATATTATGGTAGCCATTATTAATTTCCTATTATCTTGTTTCCAAGTCCTGTATCATTTTCATTGTTTTGTTTTGATTGGTTTTATTCTGTTCTGTTTTGTTTGGTTTAATCATGTCTGATGGTATGGGCAGCTACTTTGAAGATAACAAGAAGCATTATGGTAGGCATTGTTCATTTCCTATTGTCTGGTTTGGAAATCCTGTATCACTTTCACTGTTTTGTTTTGATTGGCTTTATTCTATTTTATTTCATTTGGCTTTATTCTATTTAAAATAAAAGAAAAGAAAAGTAGTTCATATGTAAAACTTAGCTGCATGTGAAACAATGGTTATAACTATAGCTATACATCATCAGGAAACATTCAAAATTTTCCAAAAGTAAGATATAGTGATGCTCTGAGAATTCTCAAAGTGTACATTTACTGTTCCCCACCTTGCATTTTTTTTTTTGTACTGGGGATTGAACTCAGGTCTTCACAATGAGCTATATCTCCAGCTCTTTTCATTTTTTTATTTTGCAACAGGGTCTCACCAGGCTGGGCTCAAGCTTATAGACCTCTTGCCTTGGCCTCTTAGACTGCTGGAATCATACAGGTAAAACTCTACCTGCCTGAAGGAGCAGGGAAATCTATCAAAAAGCGAAGTTTGCAATTTTTCTTATATAGCATTCCATGAAATGCTTTGTTTCCAAGTAAAAGAAAAAAATATTCTAAACAAAACTGTAATCAAATATGTTTGCTTCAGTAAAAATACCTTTATGTTATTTTTGGAGGGGCTGGGCATATAGCTTAGTGACACAGCACCTGCCTGGCAAGCATGAGGTCCTGAGTTCAATTGCTGGTACAAAAAAAAAATGTTATTTTTATGAAGTGTGGGATATCTGTGAAGCACTTCAGTTCATAATCTTAAGACAGAGCTTTCCTCCTTCCCATAATACAGCACTAGCTTTGGTGAAGGTATTGGAATAATGAAAGCGTCGATACACTTAGGTCATACATGAGGTGTGTTTGGATTGATTATGTGTTCTAATAGCCTGAAATTTAAATGAAGAAATTTTTTAATAAGAATGTAATAGGAACACAGAGATCTTTGTGTAGCATAAAACTATGTGGAGAGATATGTAGTAATGTGAATAAGACTAATTGATCATCTTATTGGAGAGACATTTATCTTGAGATGAAAAATGGCCACACTGTTGTTTGACATTTAGGATGCCAGTGGTTTGACCAGAAGAAACCTTAGTCAAACACCCCAGAGACAAGAGCAGTTCAAAGCAATAGCTGCTTGCCAAAGGTCACTGATAGAATAAGGGCTTTTTCTTTACAATCTTAAGAAAGTCATCTGATGCTGCTCCATGTCCCAGAGAGGATGTGATAAAATGGTGGCCCACAGTCACCCTTTAATTCAAAATACCTCCACTCAATGTTACAACCAGGAAAACAGGAAAAATCAAAATTACTCCTTAACAAAATCCCTAAATAGCATATTCTTCTGGAATATGTCAAAAGTAAAATATTAGCCAGATATGGTGGTACATGTCTGTGATCCCAGCACTCTGGGGAGGCTGAGGCAGGAGGATCACAAGTTTGAGGCCAGCCCAGACTACACAGAAACTTAGTGAAACCCTGTCTTAAAATAAGACATTTTTTTAAAGGTTGAGAATATAGTTCAGTGCAAAGGGTATTTTCTTTTACTTGGAAACAAAACATTTCATGGAATGCTATATAAGAAAAATTATAAACTTTGCTTTTTGGTAGATGCCTCCTTTTTTTGACCAGGCATGGTAGATTACCTTTATGGTTCCAGCACTCTAGGAGACTGAGGCAGGAGGATTGCAATCTCC
>RJWT010006920.1:0-28348 GCA_004365215.1 Cuniculus paca | reverse complement strand
TGCTCAGCACAAAGGAAGGACCACTTAGCATCTCCTTCAGTGCTGTCGAACCTCTCACTGGCACTTCACCTTTCAGAATGCTCTGGAGCCCCAGCTTGTCACCCCTGAAATAGCAGAGCCCTGGAGAGTAAACCCAAGGTGCTGATGTCATTTTAAAGGGACATCTGCTGTGTACATTCATTTCCTTGTTTCAGGATTAGGATTAACCAGGGTGAGGACAGTGCCTGATAGGTGAGGTTTCTAGCACTAAGTCATATAAGAAAAGGCAAAAACGGAAGGGTGGACAGGCCTGGGTGGAGGAAGGCTGCTTATGGCTTGGCGACAGAAAGCAGAGTCAGCTCGGAGGAGCTGGAGGGAGATAAACCTTTCCAAGTCACCCCTCCATGACCCCCCTCCAAAATAGGCCCTGTCTCCTCACAACAAGTCAGGAACAGTGCCCTTAGAGTCCAGTCACCTTCCCAAAGTCCTGCCTCTGAACACATGAGATTTTGGGGCTGCATTCTCAATCTAAACCACAACACTTGTTGCTTTAGGATTTGATGGTCTCGCTTTCCATTTGTTTCTTTGAAAGCTAAGATTCAATTCAGAAAATTCTGGCCTGTGTCATGGAAGGGCCTTTCACGTGCTTTAAACAGCAAAATCCTTGAAAGAGGTGGACAGTGTGGGGATGGACTCATGTTTAAGCTGAATGTCATGCCATGGAAACTCAGAAAGGGAACACACCTGGCCCCAAGGTTTATTTCAGAAAGTATCTAGTTGCTCATCTCTCCACCAGACACATGCAGTTTAAATGCTATGGGGGTTGCATAGACAACAAAAGTGAGTTATGCATGTAGTTAGTATACAAGCTTAGCATCCCTGATACGAAAATCTGAAGTCTGATGTGCCCTAAATCTGAAACTTTTTGAGTAGCAGGATGATGTTCCAGGTAGAAACATGGAAAACCCCCACCATGGAATTTTGTTTCATATACAGAATTATTAAAGATATCGCATAAAACTACCTCCTGCCTATGTGTATAAGTTGTATATGAAACATCAATGAATTTCGTGTTTGGAGTTGGACCCCATCCCCAAGATAGCTCATTATATATATGCAAATGTTTCAAAATCAAAAAGAATCTGAAATTTGAAGCCTTTCTGGTCCAAGGCATTCTGAATAAGGAATACCTAACCTGTATTAGTTTGCTCAGCTTGCTATAAACAAATTACCACTGACTGGTGGCTTAAACAACACATATTTTTTCTTTTACAGTTTAGGAAGCTAGACGTTTAAGATTAAGGTGTCAGCAAGGCTAGTTTCTCTCCTTCACTTGCACATGATGACTCCTTACTGTTTTTGAATGATCTGTGCCACAGAGTTTTGATGACTGTGGATCCAGATTTCTTCTTCACATAGGGACACCAGTCAGATTGAATTAGGACTCACTCTAATGGCTTCATTTTAACTTAATCACTCTTTTAATATCCCTGTCTTCAAATACAGTTGTAGCCTGAGATATATGGGATTAGGGTTTAAACTTACATATTAGGAATGGGGTTGACACAATTTAGATCAGAACAGTTAGATAATGTGATGCAGAACTGTATCCTGGAAGATTTAAGCACTTATGTAGAGTGATGCATGTTGTGGACAAGCTCCTGTTTGGGGCTTTATCTTCTTGTTTTTCATATCGTCCTTAGAAAGGCAGCATAACATCTTCTCAAGGAAGGTGGCTCGGGTGGTTGTAAGACTGAGATCCAAGTCAAAGGAGTATATATTGAAATGCTGGAATGGGTCACCTTAGGAAGATGGGAGAGGGCATGATAGCAGATATAGAATTTGGATGGACTGCCATGAGAAAGTTTTATGCGTTCTTGAGAAATACTTAGGACTTCTAGGTTAAAGTCTCAAGAAGCACATTTTGACTTAATGTAAATCAGGAACTTTGAATGGATCTCTAAAAAATATTGTGGATTATTACAAGATAGGAAGCTCCTAGGCACAAGATACATTTAGATAGGATGTTGGAGGATGTCGTAGTGATTAGTTTTTCCAGGGAGATTCCTGTCTCACACAGGCAATTACATCAGATGTCATGAAGGAGTCTTCTAATGGCATGAATTTTGCTTTGTAAACAGTTGAGTAGCACATAAGTCAGAGTGTTGCTAATATTTTCAGTGTAAAAGGATCGGCTACTTTTTGAAAGGTGGGTTCTGTGAATTATTGAACTTCATGATATGTTTACATTTTCCAGTTTGAAATTTAGATAGTCATTGAGAGGTTTTGTGTGTGTGTGTGTGTGTGTGTGTGTGTGTGTATGCGTGTGTGTTTGCATGTGCACATATGCTCATATACAAGCAGGTATTCAAGATGAGTGAAATTTTTCTCTGATACTTTTTACTTTCAAGGAGAGAGTATTTATAAAGTACCTCGTAAGTGTCAGATGTGGTGATCTAAAGATATATCCCACAAGAGTCCACAAGAGACTCCCTGCCTTGTGGAGAGCAGGTCATCCTGTAAGTGGATACAGGTGACAGCAAAGGGCCTGAAACCACTGAAAGGACACAGTTGTGTTTGTGGCAGTCAGGGAGACTAATAGATAAGAGGGTTTGAGTGATCTTTTAAAAAGTCTTGAAATTTTTTGGATGGCAAGAGTGGGGGAATGGCATGCACAGCAAGTTAGAGACTAGAAAGTCTGTAAAGTTCTGAACACACTAAGCCACCCAATGGGGCTGCAGAGTCAGTTCTCTTGAGACTGCAGTGGGGATGGAAGCTGGAGCTTTGTGCCAATGTGAAGCTTGTCCATGCTGACCTTAGAAATGGCAGCAGGGATGTTTTTGAATGATTCTCATTCTGAGCTTTTGGGATTTGCTTTGAACGTTGGGCACTCCTAATGGTATTGTGACCAAGTCAGTGTGTTGTAAAAATTCATAATTTCATTATTAATGATACTACTCCCTGTAAGCATTTTAGGGTATATATGTAACTCGCATATTTTGGAGATATTATTTATCACCTCTAGCAGTAATAGTGATGCTACATGCTAACGCTGCCTTGACTGTGTCAAGTGTTGTGATGAACAGTCCATGCACTGTCTTATTTAATCCTCACAACAACCCTATAAAATAGGCACTAATGTTGATGACAATGCAGACAAAGCTACCTCCCAAGAGATGAAGCAAACCTGCGTTCTTACAGCCAGCAAGTGGCAGAGCTGGCTTTGTACCAGGCCTGACACCCTGGAGCTGGTGTTGATAGCTTTGTGCTGATGCTTCAGCTCCGTGTGCTGGGATGCAGCAAAGACTGTGGCTTGGAGCTTGCTTCCCCAGAGATACATCCACTGCAGGTGGCAGAGTCACGATGCCAAACAATTCAGGGGCATTACTCATCCTGGGGAACAAAATGTAAAGGAAAAAGAAGACTGTATTCTCCAGAATATTTGTTTTGAGAAGGAAACTCTGCCTGATGGGAAGGGATATTGTGGTAAGGGATCTGGAGTAGAGGATGAGACCAAAAGGTGATTTGGATTACCTTTTTGTTCTCCAGAGAGACAGAACTGATGTATGGAGCGAGATGAGAAGGGATTTGTTAGGGGAATTGGCTCACTCAATTATAAAAGCTGAGTCATCCGATAATAAGCTGTCTGCAAGCTGGAGACCCACGCAAGCTGGTAACACGGCTCAGTCCAAGTCTGAAGCTTCTGAACCAGGAAATGGATGATGTAACTCTTAGATGGAGATCAAAGGCCTGAGTGCCCAGGTGGCTGCTGGTGTGAGTTCTGGAGTCCAAAGGTTGGTGAGCCTGGAGTTCTCATGTCTGAGTACAGAAGAACCATGGGGAGTGGGGTGGGGAGAGAAGGGGAGTGATAGAGAAAGAGAAAAAGACAAAGGGAAAGAGAAAGAGAAAATGAACAAATTTATTCTTTTTCTGCCTTTTGTTCCATCGGGAGGTCCCACTGACTGGATGATACCTGCCTGTTTTGAGGTTGATCTTCCCGTTCAGTCCACTGACTCAAATGCCGGTCTCCTCCAAAAGTGCCATCACACACACCTGGGGCAGCCCAGTCATTCTAATCAAATGCCAGTGCCACCTGGAAGTGAGAGAGATAGGCTCATCAGAGAGAGAGAGAGAGAAATACTCTCAGTGACTACTGAAGCATGAAAATAATTGATGTTTTACCATCTATTTGTGCATTCTTTAATGCAATTAAATTCATACCCACAACCAACCACCACAAGTATCTTCCTTCCACAAGTCATTTAGGTCTACTTCATTCTTTTAATTGACAGTATTTTATTCTATTACATAGATATCAAATATTCTATTTACCTGGATGAGTGAATTTACTCACGCAAAATTGTAGGACATTGAAGATGTTTCTAAAATGTTTCTGTTTTAAGCAATGTTGTGATGAATAACCTTGTACTTATATGTGCCTCTCTGCATGTATTTCTGTGGGATAAATTCTGTAAATGGGAATGAGTGGATCGGAAAGAAAATGCATTTGAAATTTTAATAAATACTTGCGTATTTTTCAGTACAAAGTTGCAGTAATTTCCACTCTAACTCTGTAAGAGTTCTCAACTCTTAAATATCTGGTAACAATGGCAATTTAAGCTTTGTAAATTTAAAGGTTGAAAAAAACGATGACTCAGCATTTGATTTGGAATTTTGAATGTTAATTTTTGTTTGTATTTTTCTTGTTGCTTTACCTGGTGTAAGTACTTTTCCATAAACTATCTAAGACTTTTTCCTGCATTTTCTCCTGAGTTACTTTGATTTTTCTGTTAATTGATAGGTGCACTTCACATTTTAAGGTTTCTCATCCACCTTTTGTCATTAGATTAGAGATTTTTTTCTCATTTCCTTTTGTCTTTCAGTCTTATTTATGGTGACCTTTCTGGAATAAAATGTTAATTTTTTTGTGTGAAATCAACCTCTCCCTGTACGAATTTTGCATCATACTCAAACGTTCTCCTTAGCCTTCTGATCATGAGACACATCCCTGTATTCTCTCCTGAACGTCTTATGTTTTTCTTTTTGCATTTAATTGCTTAACTCCTTTGTTGCTTATGCTGAGTGTGGTGTGATTTGTGAGCCTACCTTTATCGTTTCCAAATCATATAGGTAATTGTGAATGTTGTATTCTGAAGAAGAATAAATGTAAAATCACTGCCTGCCCTTGCCTATATTTCTTGCTCCTCTGAGAATGTTGGAAGAACTTTCCTCTTTAATAAGGAGGATAAAATGATAGAAGGAAAGGCCTCTGGGCTTACTCTTTAGATTCGCTGGACTCTTAGATATTCTGTTTTCCAATCAGGCTATGAACTCTTGGACAAATCACCCAACTTTTTCTGCTTCTTCAGGTGCAAAGTGGAAATAATCATGGTTAACACATAACATGGAGTGTAGGATTAAATTAAATAGAGTGTGATAGCCCCTGGCACATCCAGAAATGATGGGTATATCTTTTCTGCTTCACTCTTTCTGAGTGCTGTATTGAGAAGATCACACCCAGAGCACCTGGCTCCGTCCTGGGGAATATGGGTCCTTCCCAGTCTAGGTGCCTCCAGTCCTCCACGGGACTTTCTCTGTGAAGCTTGGTCTAGTCTTCAACCTCAGTGTGTTCTGTCCATGGTGTGTGACTCCAAGGTCAGCTGCTGCCTCCTTACCTACCTCAGGGACACAGTGCATTTACTGCTCCAGATAGGTTTCCTAAAGTGCTGGCAGATGGCATGGAGTTGGAGGTCTAAAGCAGGACAGGGTTTGGAAAGCTCTGAGTCCAGCTCTCCTCCTAGCAGGAAGCTGTCAGCTCTTCCCTGTGTTCTTGGCAGTGCTTGGGCCTGATGGGATGGCCACAGGTGCAGGCAAGCCAAGGAGAGGCTGGAGGCTGGGCAGAGAGAGAGAGAGAGAGAGAGAGAGAGAGAGATGCAAGGAGAGATGGAAAGACAGAGACAGAGAGCATCATGGGGGTGGAGTAGGTGCAAGCACGTGTGAAGAGAGACAGCAGGAATGAAGGTGAGAGACACAGCAGAAAGGAAGAGAGGAGTAGAGAGTGATAAATATAGCAGAAAAGAGAGGAACATACAAAGAGGGAAATTTGTAGAAAGGGAGCAGGGCTTGAATCCAGGGAGGCAGGCTTCTCTGTGTGAGATTTAATGGGCACCCAAAGATCAATAATTAAAATAAATAATATTTCAGTACAACATTAAAAAATTCAAATTGGTAAAGCACAGCGTGGAGCCCAGCTGACTGTTCTCTCGAATAACATCTCAGGGCAGCAATGGATGAGGGTGAAGTAGGGTGTAGGAAGTGTAAATGTCCTGTCTTTACTTACATTCTTGATTTTTTGTTCATTGTGGGGGTATTTTTAATTTTTATTTTAAAAAAATGTTACACTGAATTACCCTTTATCTGGGTTACTGAGTGTTTTGGCATCTGCTTAGGTTCATGCCTGAGGCAAGTATCGCCAACCTCACTGTAGTCCCTGCTCTGGAAGAGAGAAACAGAAGAAAAAACACCCACAGAGATCAGGAGAAAGAGCAAGAGACTGACGGGGAGACAAGAGAAGAGAAGAGAAAATAGAGGAGAGTCTCACAGTGACAGAAACCAGGTGGTGAGAGGAAAACAGAGCGGGATTAAGAGGTGTGAGGGAGGAGAGCTTAGAGCAGTCATAGCGATGGGTAGACAGACAGAGCAAGCCAGCAGGACAGATGGATGCAGGGCATGACAGGAGAAGGGCAGAGAAATTCAGGCAGAGGGGAAGGAGAGCAGACAAGCCTCAGAGAAAAGATGAGGTAGAAAGGGGAGATAGCAGGAGGGGTGGGGAGGGAGAGGGAGCCACAGGCAGGAGCAAGAGGCTGGCACTCAGATGATCTACGGACCCACCCTGGAAAGGACCTCTGAGAGAAGGAGTAGGGGCTCCAGCGCTGATAATCCTTAGGAGGAGACTGGAGCACATTCAGTTTGTGGATTTGCTAGAACCATTTGAGATGACTAAAACTGGATCCTGGGATTTGGGAGGAGAAGATGTTTTTCAGTACTGATGTGAGATTACTTTTTTCTTTTTTTTCTTTTCACTTTGAATGTTTCATGTGCATTTATTCTGTGAATCTTCATGGTTTGGGTATAATACCTGAGTTCTGTTCTCTTATTCTTATGAGTCTAAAAGAATCTGCCTCCATGTGTAACTTGACATGAGTTGCACTCCTAGGGAGGTTGGTACAATCATTGTCTTTATTTACAGGTGAGAAAACCAAGCTTTGGAAGGTAATATAACTTACCCAAAATCACTTGTGCATGGCAGGACTTGGAGTCCAGCCCAGGAAGACTGGTTTCACAGCACACACTCAATTCTTCTTCAGGACTGGAGGTCTGCCAGCGTGTAAGCTGTGCTATATGCCAAGAAGGCAAGCCAGAGAGCACTCTCATGCACAAGTACACCTGTAGTCAAAATCAAATGCCCATTTTGGGAATGTTCCTTTTTTCTTTTTCTTTTTTTTTTTTTTTTTTTTTTTTTGCAGTGCTAAGGGTTGAACCCAGGGCCTCATGCATTCTAGGCAAGTGCTATTCCACTGAGCTATAACCTCAACTGCTTGCATTAGGATCTTTTTGAGCCTCAAAGGCTTTTTGTGTTATGTCTTTCCTGCAGGCCTGGAGCATAGAAAATTTGGATTAGGTCTTGGTTATTAATTGACCTAAAGCATCCATAAAATACTGCTTGTTCCTCCCTAGTTTATTATTGCTCCAAAGACAAGGACAGAGAATGGAGGCAAGCCCAAAGGCTGATAAGCAGAAGGTTAAATATCACATGGTTTCTCTAAATGAGATATCCTAAGTACTAAAGTGCAAGTACTTTAAAGAGCAAAATAAGAGAGAGATGATAGGAAACAGGGCCTATGTGGAGATGGGAAGGGGATCCGAGGAAGGAGGGTCTGGGGAAGGCGGGGGTATAGAAATCAAATGTAATATGTGTATGTACTAATTCTCCAAGTTGGAAGTAATTATTATGTGTCACAAATACATATCACATCACTGTATACCATATCACAATAAAAAAAAAAACAAGCAAATACAAGGGGTGATCCAAAGATATGGTGATTGTTTAAATTTTAAAAATCTTATTACAGTAAAAGAGACTTTGCCAAGAACTGTAGGATGAGTGTGTTTGAAGGAAGAGGGAGGATTTTGAGTATTTTGAGGGAGAGTAAAGCAATGTGTCTTTTACTGTACTAAATTTTTGAGCTTAGTCATGCACCATGTTTTTTGATTATCCTATGTTAGTCAACTATTTAGGCAATTTGTGTCAAGTAAAAGCATTACAGTGTGTCCTC
Source organism: Cuniculus paca (assembly GCA_004365215.1). Classification (NCBI taxonomy): domain Eukaryota; kingdom Metazoa; phylum Chordata; class Mammalia; order Rodentia; family Cuniculidae; genus Cuniculus; species Cuniculus paca. The sequence goes on along the minus strand of RJWT010006920.1, from coordinate 20,033 downwards.
GTCCACATTATTCACTGGATTTCGCCCCTTGAGATTTTTTTGGCTCTTCCCCAAAGTCAAAATGACAATGAAAGGTAAATATTCTGAATTGATTTAGGCATCAAGGCAGCCATGACAGTAAAACTAAAGACCCTCACAGAAAAGGACTTCTGGAACCATTTCAGAAAGTAGCAAGAACAATAGGATAAATGTGTTTAAAGCTGGGGCAGTGACTTGAGGGGGATTCATGGTAATGTATCTTTCAATGTAATAAATTAAGGAGAAAATTAAATCATAACCATAGTTTCTGATCCCCACACCCTGTATGTTTGACTCAAAAGATAGGAACTATCACTTCATTTTGCAGATATAGAAAATGAGATGAAGAGTTACCTCCCTTGCAGTTAGTAAAAGGCAATGCTTGGGTTTAACTTTGTGTCCATCTGATAGAAGGCCACCTTCCATGCCTTTTTCTCCGGCAGCAAATGTTCCCAATCCTTCATGAACAACTTGTAAGAACATCTCGCCTTGTGGAAAGTCCCCAGAACTCTTGTGATAGTATCATAATGAGACCAGCCAAAGGAAAGGTTATACAGGTAATAAAAGAGAAGGATTCCATGGTCACGAGGGAGCTCTATTTTTGTTTCCTGACTGAATAAGACACAGTACAGGGATGTGCACCATAGAAGCCTTAGGTAGAACATGGAGAGTGGTCCTTTTCCTTTCAAAGATCTTGTGCCTCAAACTTATATGAAAATGCTTTAAAATGCTTATTGAAGACCCCGTTTCTACATTTCTTATACTATTTGACATGCAAACTGTCATACTCAAAAGCAAATTAGTCTGAAATGAATCCTCTTTTACCCTTTTTATTTCCAAAATCCAGATTTAGAATTTAGATTCATTAATATGCACAAACACTGCTCGATTAAGCCTGTTTTAATTTCTCTGTGTGCTTTGTAAACAAGGATTACAAAGATGTTTGAATTTGCATGGCAGATTTTGAAGAAGTGTATACATTTAGGCCATTATCACATAATAAGTAAATAACCCCCAGAAACTTGGAGTTTGTGATATCATCCCCAGACTGTTGATTTTTATTCTCCTCATCTGGTTCTGTGGATATATGGCTTTGGTCTCAGAAGTCACTGGGCGTCTGACTGTGCCTGAAAAATAATGCCCTATCTCTGGGTACCCATTTGGTGGGTATGTGCCAGCATTAACACTGGGGGAATGAAACCTCCGCTTGGCTGGTGAAGCTGGACTTGGAAAAACACCCCGTTTATTAAATCTTTCACTAAACGGTGACAGTTGTAGGCATTAGTTCCTCATAGTGTCTGCCAAATGAGCTGGAAGTGTAGGCTTATCTTGTTATATGCAGATCACAGAGTGACAGACTTGTAGAGAAAGGTTCCAGCCATCAGAGGCAATGGCTGAGAGTCATGTCAGGAAAGTGACACGTGGAAACTAGGTCCTCCAGGGAACATCGTTTCCAAAAATGAGAGACAAATGCACTTTTCCCATGATGCTCCATGACACTATGTTTTAATCAGTATCTCTGCACCAAGTACTTGAGGGAGGGAAATATATCTAGTTGGTAACAAAAGAAACACTACCTGGTATGGCTTGAGCATTTTCTGTGTGTTAAACAATGAGCTGTGTTCCTTCTCTTCATTATCTTCTTTAGTCCTCCAACAATCCCTTGAGATATTTGCTACCATTACCCTCATGTCATAGGTAAGGAAAGATAAGTGCTTATGATAATTCACACAAGATTGCAAAAATCATGAGAACTCAGACCCAGTTCTGTCTGCCTTGAATTTCTTCTAATCTAGTCATTTTTCTTGCCACAATTTTATTTTTTCCCTGAGCTAGGACAGCATAGGGTTTGAAAGAAGCTACCCAGAAATGGCTGCTGAGTGAATGAATGAAGGAAGGAAGGAACATGTGGGTAAATGCAGCTGAGTCCCCTTTTTCTTCTTCAAGCCATCCTTATCCTGAAATACCACAGCGAACTGCTGTGATCTGGGTCTGCAGGCTCCAAAAACAAGGTCTTTAAGGAGGGTGATTCACTCCCTCATGTGTGCCCCATCCTGCTTCCTGCTTTGTCTTAGCTCTTCCACCGTCTGTTTATTTACTTTTATTCCCTGTAAAAGCAGTCATGATTAGGACTTGCTCATTGTTTTATCTATCCTTCGTGTCTAGCACAGCCTCTGGGCACATAGAAGGTGGCAGATTTTGTGTTTTCTTGGGTTAGTTGTTTTGAAGGTTACTTGTTGTGAATAAAATGCTTTCATAGCTGCAGAAATCATTTCACTGGAGTCTCTGTTTTGAGAGAGAAAGCCAGTCCCATGGCCCACATATCAATCATTCAGTTGTCTCCACACAGAGTTAGGTCAGGTCCTCTAGACCATGCACTCTTTGAGAGGTTCAAAATGGACTCTTGGAGAGGAAAGAGAATCATACTCCTTTATGCACAAAGTGCAGATATACATAAGGCACATAAACCTGTAGCATACCTATCATACCAAAATGTTAGGAGGGTGATGAAAAAATGTTCAGAAGGCTTTTTTAGAGGACAGCAATAGAAAAATGGTCAAGAAAGTACCCAGCACAGAACCTCAGACTGAGGCTCACGAGCAAGTGATTTATGGAGGGAGGAGAAGAAGGGAGGCAGGGGAGGTTAGGGAAGAAAGTGACACAGGCTGTGGCCTCAGCTGGGAACTTTCGCTTGACCCCATCCTGAGCCCTGGAGGCAAGAGTCCTTGTGAAGTCCTGTGTCGTTCAGCTGTTAGCCTCTAGCAGTCCCCATGGACATGGGCTCGTGGGGAAGTCTCAGGAGGTGTGTATGGGCTGGCTGAGGACAATTTCCTGGAAAAGGTGAGCCCTAGCAGCCAGCAGTCCAGGCTTTGGATGGTGTGAGATGCCCAGTAAAGTGCTCTGGACAGATTCTTTGAGTGTCTCTATGATACTGTGCCTATAGTACTGTGGCTTTGGGGGAGTTCTCTGATTGCCCTTTAACATTATATTTTTAATTGTAGCAAAATCTACATGACAAAATTTATATTTTAACCATTTTAAGTGCACAATTAAGTGGCATGAAGGGCATTCACATTGTTGCGCAACTTTAATATCCATCTGCAGAACATTTTAATCTCCCTCAAAGAAAGCTCTATACCACATGAACGCTAATTCTCTGTTTTCCTTCCATCGACCCCTGTCAACCGCCATTCTCTTATTCATCTACAAATTTGACTATTTAATATACTTCATAAAAGTGGAACTGTACAATATTTGTTCTTTTGCAACTGGCTTATTTCACCTAACTTAATGTCTTCAAGGTGCATGTAGCATATGCGAACATTTCCTTCCTTTTGAAGGATGAATAATATTCCCTTGTGTGTATAGTATATACTACATTTGATTTATTCACCTGTCAATGGACATTTGAGGTGCTTCCAGCTTTTGACTATTGTTAATATAAGTGTACAAATATGTGTGGCTTCTTCTCACTTTATGTTCAGGTACATGGAAATCTTCAGGGCCACTAGAGGAAGCTCTGATTCATTGGAATATTGTTACTTGATGGGATAACTTCCACCTCATTGATATCTTTGATTATGGAACACAAGGGGTTTAGCAGAGGCAAAAGGGATTTTGCATTTGGACAGGAAAGACTCTCCCACATGGGAATCATCTCTTGGAAGTATTTGTAGAAACTGAGTTGAATTTCTATTCTAGTTTTAAAAACTACAAGAAGAGAAAGATAAAATCGGTGAGATCTGAGATCCAGGACAGACTCTGGCCATTTGTTATTTGAGACATTTTTTTAAGTGGCTACAATTGAGTCACTGGACTCCTTGATTCTCTGTAGCCTGCCTGATGCTTGGTAGAGTATGTTGGACTACAGTCAGACTCACCTAATGATTTTGAATAAAGGAATGAACTTGTGAATGAATGAATCCAAGAGTGTATAGACTACCTTGAATTTGTGCCAACAGCACACAGCACACTCATTTGCTCTCGGAATAAGCAAAGGAATGTGCAGGAGCATGGCCCATTTTACCTTACTTCCCCAGGCCTTGGGAGAGGGCACCCCCAGCTCTCAGGACAGCCACTTTGTTTCTTGTCTCTACCTTGACCCAACTAAAGACAATGGGAAAGCAGTGCTTGCCTGTTGCCTCTCTCTCAGGGGACTTGTGAAGCTGACTGGAATGAAATATTCTGAGCTCTTTAATCTCTTAGGAAGAAAGGAATTTTATGAGGATAATAATATGCTGTCCTTGATATGTGAAGAATCTGCTCAGTACTCGTGGTTAGTGGGGGCATTAATTTTGAAGCATGTTTTTTGTTCTTTTTTTTCCTCCCTAGGAAGTGGTAGATTTATGTGACTCTGTGTTCCTAGCTGGTACAAGGTGTTTGAAAACAAAGTTTGAAGTTTGTTAATGATATGATGATGATGATGATGATGATGATGCTTATTACCGATGATACCTTCAACCAAAATGCCTCTATTGTTACTAAATATGAGATTCCATGCTTCATACTTTACCTGGATGATCATACAGTCCTCATGAGACCATAGTTCTACAGATAGTGTAGATGAGGAAACTGGAGTCCAAAGAGAACACTTAGTCACATAATTGACTCAAGGTCACAGTGGGATGATTTAATGATTGATGTGCTTGTAATGTAGCTCATGATAAGAATGCTGTCCCTAACCAAAATGTGAGATGAGCCCTTATCAACCATAAAGGAAGGAAGTAGTTTTCCAGTGGTTCATGATCAAGAAAGATCTTTTGCAAAGGTAGCATTTGAATGGCTTTGAAGAATGAGAAGATTTTAGAAGCTTGGAGAATAGGGAAGGACTTTCTCTGAAGATGTCCAGGTGGCTTGTGCAGGGAATATTTGAAATTCAGATGTGACTGGGTGTTCGGCTTGGGTTGTGGTAGGTCTATGGTGGTAGGGCACAGTGGGTGAGAAGAGGAGGATGAAAAGTGGGGTGGAAAAGGAGGTTGGAGCCCAATAATGGAGGGTTGTAGTGCTATTTATTGTCTCCACTCATGACCAAAGGGGGGGGTTGGGAAATGGTGGCTGGAATTAGGAGGGAAGCGTATAGGTATAAATTAAAACAGTGGCTGTTCTTGACGAAGAACCAGCCCTCATTTGCAAAAGGAGCAAATCAAGAAGCTAGTGAGGTGCTAGTTAATAATTACAAATAACTTAAGCTGAATTAGTGACTTTTGAAATGTGTAGCTCTGAGAAACCTAGGTTTGGTCAGACATAATGATACTTTTTATCAGGGGAGTAGGAGAGCACCATGGCTTCCTACAGGCAGATGAAGGGTTTGACTGGGCCTTTGGGTACTGTCTGATTGGAAAAGTGAGGAACATGAGGTAGTAGCATAAAGCCCTGTGTATTAGTTTTCTATGGTTCCTGTAGCAGCATGCCATTAACTAACCAAAAGAACAGAACTGTGTTCTGGAGTCCAGAAGTCTGACATCAAAGTGTTGAGAGCATAGATTACTTCTGCAGGGTGTGAGGGGGGTTTGTCTCATGCTTGTCTCCTTGGCTCTTGACTCCTTGCTGGTAGTCCATTTGCCTTGTTTTGTAGATCAATTGCTCCAATTTTTGCCTCCGTTGTCACAACTCTGAGTAACTGTGCATCTATGGCTTCCCCCCACCTTCTTATAAGGATATAAATCATTGAATTAAGACCCTCCATAATCTGATGTGATTTCACCTTGACTTATATTTACACCTACGGTGATCCTACTTCCAAATAAAGTCACATTCTAAGGTTCAAGGTAGGTATAAATTCTTGGGGGGCACTATTTTAGCCAGTATACTCTATGAGCAAAAGCCAGAACAAGAAATGCAAGGGCAGTTGGATGATTTGCTTGACAGAGAGAAGTCAGCCAGGTGGATGTGCAGAAGATACCTGGCCGGAAAGCCTTTCTGAGATCCACCTTGAGTCTCAAATGCCTCACCAGTGATTGTACACCCTGTGCTACATGGAGTTTGCAGTCTGCTGGCTTGGGCAGGGAGTGAGCTGATAATGGAAGATGGACTGAGGAGGGGGAAGACTAAAAACAGAGCAAATTGGTTGGTGTGGCAACAGTTGATTACTGAGGTCGCTATCATCAAAAGTAGGATGGGGCAGTGCAACAGGGAAGGAGAGAGGAGATGGGGACATTTTAAAAGGAAGAAAGCAGGCCTTGATGAGAGGATGAAAGGTGGAATGTAGTAAGGAGTGAGAAGGAGTCTTTGAACTTGGGAGACTGAGACCATAATACTGAGAAGGAAAACTTGGTCTCATGGAGAAAATCATAGGTTTGGCTTTGGGGAAGTTGAGTTCAGACTGTCTCTGGGAGGGCAGGTTGGAGACATCTATCAGGCTGCTGGAAATGTGGCTCTGCAACTGGTAGAAAGATACCTTTTTTCTCTTCCCTGCTTCAGTAAACCTAAAGTAAAGAGCACTAAAGTGTGAGCATTACCATTTCTCTGGGGGTGGGGTTTAGATGATCCAAATTTATGTAAATGTAGCCACATGCACAGGTGTCCAGTGAATGGAATGCATTGAGGGTGCACCAGAGGCAAAGATGGCAGGATGATCTTTCTGAAATGCAGATCCAAGCCTGTCACTCTTCCTGGTTCTCTCCAGGGGACAGTTCCCCATTGTTCTCAGAATACAGTTCAGCTTCTCAGCTTGTTGACAAGGTTCCTTGTGGCCTAGGACCCATCTCATAGCATCCTTCCATCTGCGCCTTGCCTCAGCTTCTCTGAAAGCATATGTAATACCTCTTTCATGTCTGTACTTTTTATCCGCCACCTCCTTTTCCTGAACCTCCCTTCTCTTTGCCTCTGTGTCTCTAGTCTTTCAACACCACATCTCAGCATTGCATGGCCTCTGACACATCAGAGTTCATTGACAGGCCTTTTTCTAAATTCTGTAGCTGCCCTTCCCAATGGATTAGGCATCTCTATACCTTTAGCTTCTTTTACAGGAATGGGGAAAGGTTATATGGGAATAAATGAAAGAGTAAGTGAGTGAATGAATGAATAAGTAAAGAAATGAAAAGTCCTTTCTCAGAGGACTTTCTGAAAAATGTAGCCACATTCTCAAATCTACCTTTCTTCTTTCTTTCATTTTTTTTTAGGTGGGTGGGGGGAAAGAATGTTAAACTTCCAGAAAAGAAAATAATCAGTGAGTGACCTTGAAATAGTCTCCATCTCGCCTTGGCTCTTTTCCTGCCTTCCCACTACTGACAAGGAGACTAGTCACAGCTCAGGTTGGTCACTGTGGCAAGCTTTCATGACTGAGGCTGCTACAGTCTGAAATAGAGTAGGGCAGTGGGACTGGGAAGGGCAGAGGGAAGGGAGAATATTTTTCTTCCCATGGAATCAGGATCATTAACTCACCAGCAAGATGTTTATGGACTTCTGCATTCTGGTAAAGCATGAGGAGACTGAAATGCTTCCAGAAGGAAACTTGTAAGGTCAGGTGGAGGGCCCTAGGCTGTCATATGAGAGGTGCCTCAGTGACTGGAGTGGGTTTGTGGTGTCCTTGCCATCGCACAGCCCTGGACATGGGTGTGGAGGGGCAGCATGTGTTATCAAGAGAGGCGCCAGACTTTGTTTCTTTGTTTGAATGTAGCCACATGTTGACTCCCTGATCTCATTAAGACTGGGTTTTGGTTCATGTGGACTGTTATAACAAAAAATATCATAGGATGGCTGACTTGTAAACAAAAGAAATTTATTTTTCACTCTTCTGAGAGATTAGAATTCCCCAATCCAGGTGCATCTGGGTTCCGTATCTGATGAGGGTCTGCTTCCTAGATGACTGTCTTCTTGTTGAGTCCCCATGTGGAGGGATGAATGATCCATCTCTTCTGGGGCCCTTCCACAAGGGCACTAACCTGTTCATGAAAGCTCCTCCTTCATGACTTAATCATCTCCCAAAGCCCCCATCTTCTGATGCCAGTGCCTTGAGGGTGAGGATTTCATTGTGAATTTGGGAGGAATACAAATATTCTATTGCTGAGTATACGGTCACCTCTTAGTCTTTAGGAAAAGTGATTCCTTTTCTTTCTTTTTTTTTTTTTTTTTGCAGCACTGGGGATTGAACTCAGGACCTTGCGCTTACCAGACAAGCGCTTAAGCCACTGAGCTACATCCCCAGCCCTTGAAAAGTGATTTCTTAAATGAGTGGCAAAGCCATTACTACATCATTGTGTCTAAGAAACTGTCACTTATTAACATTTATTGAGGACTTTCCCTGTGCCAGGTGCTGGGCCCAGCCAGCACTGTTACATGGGTTATCTTATTTCATACTGATGGCAGGTTCTCTCACCTTACCCATTTTAAAATTAAGGAAATCCAGGAAAGAAGCAGTTCAGACTTGCCCAATGTCACAGATCTGTGAGGTGAAGATAGTGCCTGAAGAATCAAATACTATGCTAAACACTTTTCTGAGCTTGAGCACTCTGAACTTTTCAAATTGGTATGATTCTGCATGTACTCGAAACAGAAAAGTTAGTCAGGATTTTAAAGTTGCTGGACCCTGCGCCATGATGACGAACTGTGAAGCACCGATAGTACAAAATCTTTGGTTGGTGAGCTGGAATTGTAAGTGGTCTCAAAAGTCTATAGAGTTCTGTCTAGACATTTTCCCTACACAGTTCAAATTGGATGATTCTGTGACATTCAGTTGGATAAGCAAAGGCTGTAATGAGAAATATTAGTGTTTCAAGATCTTTATCTAAATCATAACATTTGGTATGGTGACTTTAATTTCCATATCAAAGTTATTGAAAGTGAAATGATAAATAACTCATGAAGGCAAAAATGGCTAAAGATAGCAGAATAAGATCTGATGCTGCATGCATTTAAATTCAAAAGCCAATATTTCCGTTTTGAGAATCATTAAAATCAAATAGATGTTTCTGTTTTCAAGTAAAAAATCATAACCAAAAAAATAGTTGCTTTCTGAGATTTTGCTATTCCCTTGGAATTCTTGAAATTGTCAAAGGAAAGAACAGAGCTGCTTAGTTAAGAGACACCTTTCGCTTTTACTCTGTGGGGTACTCTACTTTCTACTTAAATGATGATATTTCAAATCTTATTTAACGTTTTGATTCATTTGGTAATCTTGTGAGCTGCAATTGGCACTCTTTCTGGACTTCTCTTTACGTCGCTCATGATTTCAGATTGTTCCAATTGCTTCAGTTGTTCTAGCAAGATTCATCTGGGTTCAATTCATGTCAATGTCTGGTTTTACCCCTGAATTAGAATGAGGTACTATTTTTGTGACCTCTTATTGTGATTCACACTTATTGTGATTTAGCTTTGCACTTACTGTGATTTGGAGATTTCTGTGCAGACTTGAAATTGCCTCCCCACGCCTTGCCTCACAGGTTTTTTTGTAAGATAAGTTTTAATCAGCTTATCATCCATGTCTGCTGATGGGCTAGACTTCTCAGCAAGTATATGTCTCTTTCTGGGGGTCCATGGGCTACCCAGGGTCAGCGACCTATAGAAACAAAAATAACTGACTTTAGTTCTTTTTCCAGAGAAATACCAACAGATGATTTCATTCTTCTGATTTTATATTAATGGAAGAAAAAATTTCAACAAATGCTTCGCATATATTTTCATGTTATGGCCAATGAAGGAGAAAAAGCAGCCTTGGGTAAAGTAAGGGCAACAATGTTGTCAAGTAAAGGGGAAGGAGGGGAAGCTGAGTATGAAATAAACAAGTAAACAGATTGCAGAGACCAGAGCAGGTAGACTCAGGACTGAAAACTAGAGAATGTAGGGAATCTTTATAGATTTTGAGGTAAAAGAGTCCATATTAGTGATTCTTTCTTTGGGTTTGGGGAATCAGAATAAATTATCATATGCTATTACTATGCCTCATGTGCTGATATAATCTCATACAATTTCAACAAGAGCAATCTTCCTTGATTAGGTATAGTCATTCTGCTTTATTTTTAAAAATGTACTTGTAAAAAAAGTTTTCTTCCCTATGAAACCTTACAATTACACTCAAGGAAAGTAGTGGACTTTTTAAATTTTAAAAATGTTTATTTTGCATTTCTATTTTTAAAATATATCCTCGTGTTCTTGTCAAAAATTAGAAAAATACATATAATTGGAAAATGTAGGCAATATATGGTAGAAAACAGCTGACTCATATTTATATAATCTCTTCATTTTGCATATAAGAATAGTATGCTTTGATTTTATAAATTTGGAATACAGCTATGTATTGAGTTTCTTATTCTTTTAAAATTGACTATAAATTTTCAAAGACTATTTCATTCTAATATAAACTTATTTAAATGTTTCCCTCTTGTTGAAAATGTAGGCGATTTCAAGTTTTTGCTCTTAGAAGAATAGTGTCATGAAAAATTTTGGAAATTAATCTTTGTGTACTTCACATGATTACTTCTTTAGATGAGTACCACAAATGCAAGAAGATGATCTGAAATATTTTTAAATATGTTTAAAGTTCTGGATGCACTGTTCAGATTTTGTCTACATTCACGTATTTATTTAATAGCAATTGCATACTCTTAGTGTGGCAGGGTCTGAGCTAGGTGGCTGGGATTTGTGAAGAGCAAGATACATAGCTTATATTCTGGAGGGTGCATTATAGGGGTAGAGATGGATGTGAATGAGTAAACTAATATTAACAAGTATGACCATTTTTCCTCCCCAAATAGTAAGTTTCATGAAGAAGATGTGCAGGAAGCTGTAATGTCTAATAATAAAAGGGTCAGTTAGTGGAGCTGCTTCAAGGAAGGACACAGGCAGTGAGAGGTGAAAGATGAAAACGCTTCCCCTGTATAGAAAGGAGAAAAGAACTACGGAGGCTGAGGAAAGCATCACATGAAGAGGCCCTGTGGTGGGCCATAGCCTGGAATGTTCTATGAATCGTGAGAAGGCTCCTATACAGGGAGCAAAAGGAAAAAAAGGAATGAGATTGTATTGAAGAGTGGGAAGGAGCTGAACACTATCATGTAGGAATTGGTGAGCAATTAGAGTTGGCAGTTTGACTTTTGAGGTAAGCAATAAGATGCCAATGGAAAAGGAGCTGGATTTAACTCACATGGCTTTGGCATGAAGACTGGATGAACAGGAAGGGATATGATTATAGGAGAAACATAATGAGGAAGGTCTCTGATTGACCAGCCATATGTTTGAAGGTTGTGTTGGGGGCTCTACTTAGGCAATGTGGCATCTCATTTTAAGAAAGCTTTAGGAGATATTTGTACCCATAAACAGGTGAGTATTTTACATACAGGGCCAAATTCTCACCTAAGTTATTTCATCATCCTCATTGAAAATGAATAAGGGTTTTTATATTCTCTCTAAAACATCTTAGCCTTAGATCTGAAGCACTGTGAAATAAATACTGCAAAAATAGCATTTTATTGAAATGATAAAAATAATATATGCCTTAACATATGCGTTAATGGTAAGAGATCCAGAAATGTTGGTTGAAACTATTATACCATTCTTCTGTGAATGGACATTTAGGTTGTTTTCGCAGTTATGAATAATGCGATGAGGAAGACCTCTATATATTTGCCTATTTCCTGTGGATATGTTCTGTTGGAAGTATGCCTTTAAAAAGAATTACTTTATTAAATGAATCTCCAGTACAGTTGTGTACCAGATTAAGCTCCTATAACAGAGGTATGAAGGTTGCCTGACATCTTTGTCAACCAAGGCTGTTAATCTGTTTGTGAATCTTTGTCAGTCTGTTAGTTGCATGTAAGTGTAAATGGCATCTCTTTGGTTACTTAGTAGTTACATAATCTTTGCTTGTAAGAAATTATACTTTGTTTTCTGCTACAACCTCAGAATCTACAATAGTGCCTGGAGATATGTGAATGCTGACTGAATACTGGTTGGTTGAGTGCAGTTACAAACATGTTTATGGGTCATATGTCTTTCTTTCATGAATCGGTTAATATCCTCCATGCATTGTTTGTTGGAGTCATTGTCTTTTTCTTAGCTTTAAAAAATATCATATACAATAGCCCTTTTGTTGAAGCTTCAAATATGTTTTCCTAGTCATTTTTCTTTACATGTTGTTTATAATTTAAAATTTCTTTTCAATACAGATTTTTAAAACCTTTTGTTAAATATTTTGACTGTTGTTTTTATAATTTCTGGCTTGGAGTTATACTCAAAAGGACCTTCTTTAGCTAAAAAATTTTTCTAAATAAATTCATCCACATTTTTCCTTTCTGTTAATAAATTTAGTAATAACCATTGTCACGTTGAAAAGGAACTTCACTTCTTTGTTGTACAGTATTAACAAATGTTGGATTCTCTTTGTTAGAAGTTTTGTTTTGGCATTTTGAATCTACATAAAGTTGGTATACTACCTTAAAGAATTGCAGCACTTTCTACTTTTCTCTAGACCTAAGACCACGATTTCATGATACTGGGTGGGTTTAGGTCAGCTGATGTGGATTTTTGCTGACGTGTGGACTACTATTTGAAAAGCAAAGTTCTAAGAAACTTAAAATATCACAATAATTACCCTAGATGATGCTTGGATCCAATGCTTGTTTGAATGAATGAATATATATATATATATATATATATATATATATATATATATTCTCAAATTTGCTGGCAGACAAAATATTTTTCTAATGAATGCATCTTTGATTTCTTTCTGTAATTCATATCTAATTTTGCTTATGCTTTTATCCTATTTTCTCTTTGATTAGATTAATTCAGTGTATCTAGTTTATTGTATTTTTGTCAGTGAACCAGTTCTTAGATTTATTTATTACTTCTGATGCTTCTCTATGTTTATATATGAATTGATTTCTGCTTTGATCTTTATTACACAGTTCTTTCTGCTATGCTTAACTATTTTCTTGCTTCTAAAGTTGATTTCTTCATTTCTTGATTCTTATTTTCTTTCTTGCTCAGTTATTAAAGTATTTAAGGCTCTGAATTTCACTTTTAGTGTACTTTGGCCACTCTCCATACATCCTGATAAGTGTTGGTTGCATTATTGCTATTCTCTAAAATTCCTTAATTGCTATTTTGGTTTTATTTTTCACCCAAGAACTGTTTCCAAGCTGTTGGAATAATTATTTTGTTCTACTTTTGAAATTAATGTCTGGTTTGTTGTAGTGTGAAAGGAAACTATAATCTATATTATGAATTTCTGTTTTGGGGAAATTCAGTGGGTTTTCTTGGTTGTTTCATATTAGTTGCTTACATAACTATTTAGAGGGTATTAGAAAACAAGCTAAATTCTTTATTTTTGGTATGCAGAATATGAATCAATCTTTTACATTAATTTTAATATTATTAATCAAATCTCCTCCTTTAATTCTTATCTTCCTGATTAGTCACTACTACTATTTTCTTTCATTCCCCACATTTTGAATTTACAATTGTTTTTTTACAATGTTTGACACTTTTGTAATTCAGACTGGATATTTTGACATTTGTGTATTTATTATGGATTAAATTGTTCATGAATTTAAAACGATCATTTAAAAAATAAAACAATACTGTTCACTGAGTTCAATTTAATCATCTATAAATAGAGTAATTTCTATTTTCATTTTCTTTGACTCTTTCTTTTGGTGTATTTTTGTCTTTTATTTTCCATGTTTGAGTTGTAGCTTTAATCTTCTTCCCGATAAGCATCATATATTTGCTTTCACTGGTTTCAGATTCATTTTGAAAATCATTTACCGTTGAGTTTATCCCATCTACACTTTTAGTTTTAATTGGTATCTTTGCTTTCGATTTTTTTTTTCCTGTTTGTTATATAAATATTCATCTCTGCTATGGGGAAGTCCTGCATTCTGCATTTATTTCTAACTAGAGGTTTTAAAAAATGTATTTGTTAAAAATTTTAAAAATTTACTTGAAATAATTTTTATGATTTAACTTTTTTGTAACTTTACCATAATTATTTGGACTCAATTCAATTTTTAATTTTATCGAGAATTTAAAGTTCTGTACTTTCATTTCACAGCTTTCTCATTTTGAAATTTCTGTGTGTTTGTCTCTATGTTCCTACAGATGCACAAACTTACACACACACATTCGTGTATATATATATATTTTGTTTGTTTGTTTGTTTTGTTGTTGTTGTTGTTGTTGTTTTTTGGCACTGTGGTTTTTCTTTTGAAACAATGTCTTGCAAGGTGGCCCTGGCTGGCCTTGAACTTGCCTCAACCTCCTGAGTTAGAGTTATAGACCTATACCAGCACACCCAACCAAGATCTATAATTTGATTGTACTTTTGGTTATTTAGAACATGGTGCCAAGTTTTACCAGCAGTATTGCATTAGTTTCAGACATCTTGAGTTCTTGGGTATAAATTTGAGACATTATCTTCATTTTTATCTTCTTCTTCATTCTTCTCATTTTTTCCACAACCATCTTATTTTTAATTTTAAAATGAAAAAAGAATAAAAATGATGATACAGAATTTCAAAAAAAATAGATTAACAATGGTTAACATAGTGTGTATTGTCTTCATGCCTCAGCTAACAAGATAGAGGCATGAAAAAATGATCAAATAATGAAAGCACACATACACAAGTACAAGATAGATAATTATTCACAATCATCTTTGCCTTTCTACTCCTATTTTTTCTCCTTTAACACACGAATAATTGGTTGACTGGTTGTAGAAGAATGCCTTTCTCCCTCACATCTCCCTGGATGTTGTTCTGTGTTTCTGGAATCTAGTGATGTTAAGGAAAAGTCTTTTCCATTTTAGGTCACTGACTGTTGGGCCTACATGCTTGTGCAATCTTTCTTCATTCTTGATCTTTTGGGATGTCACTAGGCTATTTCTCCATTTTTTTAAATTGTATTTTTCTATTGTTTCTGAATCTTTTTAATTGTCATACTCAGATTATCTTTAAGGTTGTGAGTATTTTCTTTTGTCATATCACTGGCTATAATTTCTATTTTGCTTTCCTAATTATTTGTTTGGGCTTACCAATTCTATATTCCTATTGTTTATCTTTCACACCTAACTCTGTCAAATTGCTTTTGTCAAGTTGTTGTGTACTTCTGCATTCCACTTGATGGTTTCAAGTTTTTTGTTTTTAATTGTTAACTCGGTTATTTGTGTTCTTTTCACATTCTACAGTGGCCTTGTTTCTTTATTTTCTTAGCTCCATCATATCACTTTCTTGTTTTATAAGTTCATATTTTAGATTTTATTGTTTCCATGATGACTTTAGTTTCTTTGAGAGTTCAAATCATTGTGGTCACTTTTTCTTTCCTTTTTCTGGAGTAAATCTTCATGGGATATATGTTCTTAAAATGCAAAATATAATTCATTTAAATTTTTTACCATTTTTAATCATAGAGATATTGTATGAAGCTCCTTTCTACTTTTGTTGCCTTTTAAACTCATTTTGAAACAGGACTATATATTTTCAGATTTCTTAAACTTTTAGTAATAAGCTGGTTGAATTTTCTGTGATGTAAAACTTGCTTTCTTAGGTACCATCAATTGTCCTGTAGAATAAGAAAGGAAGGATAATTATGAAGTTTATGTTCTGCTTTTAGTTATTCATTCCTCTGGGGAATTGAGGAAGAAGAAAGAGTAGAGTCTGTGGTTTGTTGTTACTAGGGAGTTTTATTTTTGCAAATGTCAAAATTTTTCCCATCCCATCTCTTCCCTTCCTTTTGCACTGCCTGCCTGCCTGCCTGCCTTCCTTCCTTCCTTCCTTCCTTCCTTCCTTCCTTCCTTCCTTCCTTCCTTTCTTCCTTCCTTCCTTCCTTCTTTCCTTAACATTTCATCATGTCTCAGAACTAGTGACTTGAGCATATATTTTATCTCATTATGGGGTGAGGTTCCAAGTTGTTTCTCATCCCACATTGTCTCAAAATCCAGCCATGCTGGTGAGCAACCCCCTTTTAAAAAATGAAACAAAACACTGAAATATGTATGACTTCTGTTAAGTGTGGACTCGGGCATTTTTCTTCCTTTGCCCATCATTTTAACTTGCTCTAATTTCACAAATAACAATTTCAATTACAAAAGCAATACACTCTTATTCATAAATCTCTGACAGTATTTTAAAATACCCAAAGAAGGAAACAAAACCCCCTTATAATCCCTCCATGTGGAAATAACACCTGTTTACTTTTTCGACATGTATTTTTAGTCTTGTGTATTTGTGTACATGTGTGTATTAATGCAATGTGGATAATATACATGCACTTTGGATAATATACATGCAGTTTGGAAACCTTTTGCTTTTGCTTAGCAATATATTGTGGCAATTTCCCCATGTGGCTTAATATTTTTCTTCATCACTAATTTTAATGGCTAGTTGATATTTTTCTGTTTCTTGTGCTTACCAGTGTTTCTTAGTTGCTTATAAAGAGATGCCATGTATAGTAACTAAGCAAAAGTCAAAACTAGGGGTTGGTAGAAGATGTATTGAGGTATAAACTTAAATAAATCTAGAGTTGAGTTATTAGGTTAAATTGTTGGGGAATTAGTGGGGGCCAACACCACCTCTTCCTGCACACACACACACACACACACACACACTCATATAGACACACTCCCAGCAGTAGGTGCAGAGGACTGTGATACACTAGGTGTTCAGGAGTCCTAAATGGAGTCTAAACTCTTCTCATCCTACCCTTTCACTTTTTTTTTAACTATAAAACAGGAAATGGTAAGACTTGCCATTGCTTACTTTTCTTAGCTACTTTATTTCTAAGATTTAAATAAGAAAATGTGAGCGAAATCACTTATTAAATAAATAAATCCATTTGCTGCAGAGGAATGATCTTGGTGGAAAAGTCTATTTGATTACACTAATATTTATTGAACACATATTCTGTTCTGAAACTGGTGTAGGTAATCAATACAGAGGGCACCAGCCTCTACTGAAATGGTCCTGTTATGAATGTTTCATTTTTCTCAAATCAATGATCTTCTGGTTGACAGTGCAGGCTTCTTCTCATCACTCTGATATGATTAATTCATTCATCATGTTAGACTGATTTAATTATTTATTATGTCGTTTTGTTTATTTAATTTGCATATCAATTGCCAGGGTGCTGCATATCTCAGCTTCCTGCAGAATCATATTAAGACAGGTTTTGATGCTGTTGCAGACTCCAGTGGCCTCCCGAGGGGCAAAGAACTTTTCAGTAATTGAATAGTTAGGTTCAGGGATGCAACAACTAGAATTTTTTTTTTTTACTGACCTGAAGTTCAACCAGTTCTTCCTCAATTCAGTCCAGAGAGACAGTGAGTTGTGAATTATGCATTCCTGTGTATCCTGTGGTCAATGTTTGCATATTTTGCTTTTCCGTAGATGGAGCAAGTTTTCCCTTGAGAAACAACTATCTTAAACTCTTGGTCTTTGGCTTAGAGAAAAAGAAATAATGCTAGCCATTGTTCCCTCATAGATCATCTCCTGATTCTCTGTTTTTAATCTAAAATCCAGTACAGAGACCCCAACAAGGCATTGTCCATGTTCCCATCTATAGGGTGACAAAAGGGTAGTCATGGGGAGAGACACTAGATTTTCTTACCTTTCTGACCATCAGAATTATATTGAGATGATACAGAGTGAGACCGAAGACTTGGGGTTGAGTCCTGGTTGTGACCTTTATTAGTTCTGTGATTTGGGGAAGTCGCGGCTAAACAGCTGAGCACCTCTTCTATTCTCATTTAGAATCTTCCCTGTGTTCCTGTTTTAGTTACTATTGCTGCATAACAAACCACATAGAAACTTCACAGCTCAAAACAACAATGAGCATTTATTTTGCTCTTTCCTGTATAATCCGGGCAACATTCAGGGGCAGAACTTGCCTCTGTGCCATGTGGCAGCTGCAGGGACAGTTTGGGGAACCGATGACCAGGTGAATGCTGGAGCTCAGATGGTCTGTGGGCTGGAGGCCTCACTCTCTCTCCCTGTCTGACTCCTTCAGAATGTCTGGGCTTCATCACAGTGTGGAACCTGGGTTCCAAAAGTGAGCATCCCAAAGGAACCAGGGAGAAGCTGCCTGGCTTTTTGTAAACATGCTTCAAAAGTAATACAAAATCATTTCCATAACATCGTCTCCACTCACAGAAGGGTTCACAGTCTCTACAAGTTCAAGGGGATGGCAATGAGCCTCCACATACCGATCGGATAGTGCAAAATCACGGTGTAGAAGAGCGTGTGGGTAGGAGATATTGCTGATATGTTCAGGAAATACAATCTGCCTCAACTCCTGCAAGATACATTTCCTCTTTCATGGATAAGAAAATGGAGGCTTAAAAAGGCTATGTAAATTCTTTATAGTCACAAGCTTGTGGATGGTTGAGTAGAATATGAATCTTGGCAATCTTGCTCTGGAGGGCACATTCTTTGTGATTAATTATAGCAGCAAAAATTTATGGAACTATTACTTTCTGCCAGCTATTCTTCTAAGCACATTAATTGTATCAACTTATTTAAGCCTTCTAACAAACTTTTGTGATGGATACTATTGTCCCTATTTGATACCTGGAGACACTGGGCACATAGTTGTTAGGGACCCTGCTCAAAATCACACTAATAAGGGTCAGAGCTGAGATTCAAACAGCTCCCAGAGTCCATATGCTTAATAATATATTATTCTGGTTCTCAAGTATCTATGTAAGTTGGTTACAGTGATCATTTTGGGACCCTTTTTTGATCATCAAAAACAAGTAGGATTTGTTTCTAGTACCCCCATTCAAGGGTTTCTAGCATCCCTAAGGGTTAATTTGGGTCAGTGAATTTTTTAATAGCAGGAGTAGTTTGTACATGCAGAGTTGAAACCTCATGCCCATCCACACAGCCCATCAAGAAGAGGTAGGTTCTCTTTTTAGCTGTAGCTTTATTCCACACTCCTGGATACAGCTTCAGTGTTTCTCCTTCTCCTTTCTCTTCCCTTCTCTTTTTTAAAAGTAGGTTGAATGACATCTTTTTTTTACTTTTTGTTTTATTGGCATATTTTAGATATACATAATGATAACATTCATCATAGGATGTTTGTACCCATACGTGATATATTTTTCTTCTTTTTTCCCATTCTCCTCCCTGCCCTTCAATCCCTCTTCCCTTCATTATTTACAGGAACTTTGTTTTCTATTTTTCCTTCTATTCTTTTTCTTTCCTGCCCTTGCTTTGCTTTTCCCCTGCCCCCAGGGCATAAGTCTTTGAATTCACAAGCATTGTTCGAATTTTACCTTCTACAGTCACTTGCTGTGGGGTGTTCAGGAAACTGTTCAGAGTGAACCTAACTATTCTCAATAACCTGTAGCAGGAGGGCACTTTGATGAGTTGCTGTAAAGTTTCAAAAGCGGCATATGCAAGGAGCCAGCCATGTAGAAGTTGCTCACAAGGAGCTGGCTTTGCTCCTGCCTCCCACCCTTCCTGCCTGGTATTCCTTGAATCATCTTTAGTGCTACGAATTCTCCTTTTGTTCTCTTTCACATGGCCATCAGGTTGTTTCTCTTTCCATGCTCAACTGTGGGAACCAAAGAAGGACTGAGCTGTATTAAATAGGTTGCAATGAGTTATACTGAAGAAAGAAAAGAGGGAGGGAAGAGAAGGAGTGCAAGGGGGGGAAGAAAGACAGAAAGACAGACAGACAGGCTATTGCTTTGAGAGGTCTCGGATTTCTGTTCTGTTTGAAAATGCAGTGGGTTTAATGACATATCTTCTAGAAGTGTGAGCAAAAGAAGAAGACAGTCCTTCCTCAGGAGTCTCACTGAGCTCTAAGGTCTGCCCTAGGTGCAGAAATTCCTATCCTTGCCTCACATGTCTGGTGTCTGGGAATGACCACTAGGCCCCGGGAACCCAGTGTTTCAGAGCTAGGAGGGGCTTTCAGGATGACCAGAGTCTTTAAGCAGATACCCAAATTGTGAAAGCCATTTGGTTCTCCAAGTTTGCAGAGCAAAGACAGAGTTAGAACTGGGGTTTCCCAATTCTCTCCACTCTGATTCTCTTTGCATCAATAAAATGCTTTCAGCACTCCAGTGCAACCTTGTGAGGGAC
>RJWT010006919.1:0-28368 GCA_004365215.1 Cuniculus paca | reverse complement strand
CTTATTAGGAAAAACTTGTTTTGAATAGTAAATTAAGCATAATGGAAATAGGCACACGTTTTAGCAGGCCCCCCCTTTCTTTTTACCAATTGAACATTTACATCTTTTTCAATGCTGTGATTTTCCCCTTAAGTCTTAAGCTGGCACCACACACTTTCAACAAATGAGACTTAACATCATTTGTATCTACCCAGAGAAATCATTGTAATACTGTGGATTCAAATGCACAGCCTTCTGAAAAGAGTTTAGGCAGTCACCCCTAAACTGCACTAATCATATCATTGTGGTGTTCTAAGACTCCAAAGAGCTACCTAATTTCAAAGACTGTAAATCAACTGTCAGCTCTGACTGGTTTCCCATTATGCCCTGTTTTCTGAGACTAGAATTCTGTAAATTCAGTACACCTGACTATATGGTTTGTTATTAAGAGATATGCCCCAGGTGGAGGCATCTTCAAAGCCAATATATTTTCTTTATAACTGGTGTCAAATTGATGTATATATTAAAAAATCTTGGAAAATGATCTCAAAAAGGAAGTAACAGCCCAATGAGCCATATGTTCAGGGAACCTCACAGGTTTCCAGTGGGACCAAATTTCACTTCACCTTTTTGTCCTTATGTGCAAATAAAAACTTATCTGTAAAATACACCATTACAACAGGCAAGCAAATACGTGAGGTCTATAGAATGAGAACAAATTACAATAAGCCTTTAAATACCAAGTTGTTGGATGGTAACGAATTTTGTTAGATATTAGAAATGCAGACAGAACTGAACTAAATTTATCTGAATTTCATAGGTTCACCGTTTCAGATATATTGCTTCTATAGAACTGGTTCATGAAAAGGCTGATGAATAAGTTACTAAATTGCTTAATTTTGATGTCGATGAAGCATCTGAATCTCAAGTTAATAAATCTAAAGTTAAGTTTTTTTTTTTCTTGCTATTAGGTAGATTGCTATTTTAACAGATTCAGCCACCCGGGAATTTTTCAAATGCCAGTTATTTTAGTACTGAAAAGTCTGTGGTGTATTAAGGGCAGAAGCCTGGTTACTGGTTTTTCAAAGAGTAGACATGGAAAAGTATTAACATTTATATAACTGTTAATTTCCAATTTAAAAAATTTTTAGGCTTGGTATTTAGTACATTGTAATAGTTTTTCATTCAGCTTCTCAATTGTTATTCCTGGCATAGTCTAAAAGGAAAAATGACAGATAAGTTACTCTGTATACTTGTGTACTTTTCATATGACCAGGATCAGTGATAACATAAAAACCCTAAAATTTACTCATTTTATTTTGTATTTGTGTACTTTTTAATGAAATATTACCAACAGAAGGGCAGAGAATCTAAGTGCGACCCGTATGTATGACTGACTGACCCTTATGAAATCTTCAAGTGATTCTGATTTTAAAAAAAAATTGTGTGTAAAGTTATGCAAAGGTAAGTCAGTAAAAAAATAATCGTACTGCATAGATTATCTTTCAGCTACTTCCATTTTCCCATTTATGGTCAGAGGGATTGAGTCAGCTTAGGCACCTAGTTAGCTAAATAGCATGGGACACTTTGGAAGAAATCATATTCTCATTCACTCCAAATTCGTACCAATTCTCTGTAGCTGGGTCCCACTGAACCCATTTAAATCATAAGGTCAACGGTTTTTAACCTCTCAGGGTAGTTTATGTAAATCTGTAGGAGTAAAAATTTTCTAATAGTAGCAGTAAAAGTGTATTTTAAGCTCAACCACCAGCTTTTAAATTGAAAAAGCGGGCATAAGTTGTGTGTAAACCTCAGGTTCCGACCTGCGCAGGTATGGACGGCCTCAGAGCGCAGACTCAAACTCGGGCAGATTCCAGGTCAAGGGGCAGTCGAGGAGCTACTTTTTTGACCAGCTCCTGGCCACTGCACACGGAGCCGAGCAACCAGGCGGGGAGCGGAAACGCCTTGGCCCCCTCGCCTTCGGCCTCCGCGGCTGCGGCTGCGGCGCCCACTTCTTTGACCCCTCTTCTCTTCGCCCGACAGTCGTAAGGCCGATCTCTGGGGGTGCCAAAGGCCCCCCAGTCTAGCCTGGGGCCAGCAGGTCAGGCCTTTGGAGCACAACTCATACGAAGGCCTTTTCCGTGCTCACTAAGCGGGGCGCTGGCAGCTCTGCTGGGGAGTGGGGGGCCGGGCCTGGGGGTCGCGCCCCGAAGGCTTTGCAGGGCTGGCCCCGCACGCTCGCCGCAGCTCAGGGGCGCGCGCCGGCAGGGCTGAGCGGTGCCCGCGCCAGGGCGGCGAGGCCACAGTGGGTCCCGACCTGGCCCTGGCGCCCGGGCCGCCTTTCTCCCTCCCCGGGGGCCCTCGGCGCTCCAGGGCTCTCGGGTGCCCGCTGCGTCCCGGGCGCTGCATTCCCGGCGGCGGGCGCGCGGCGCGGCCTCTCCCGGGCGGCGAGCAGGGCACGCGGGCGGCGCGGACCCGGCCCGGGCCCGAGGCCGGTGGCGGTGCCCGGCTCGGCCGCCAGCGGCGGGCAGGGCGCGCGGGAAAGCGAGGCGCGGGCGGCGCGGCGGGCCCGCGGAGAGGAGGGAGCGCGGCGGGGAGGAGGGGCGCGGAGGAGGGAGGCCGGGAGGAAGGAGGGAGCGCGGCGGCAGGCGGAGGGAGGGCTGATTAGCATGCAGCAGCGCTCGCGCGCCCGGCTCCATTGTTTTAACACCTCCCCTCTCCTCCGCGCCAATCTGTCACCGTTCAGCAGGCGAACGCTGCTGCCTCAAATGCTGCTCTTCTCAAATGAGACGGATAATTAGTTGCCCCGCACGAATGCCGCACTCTTCTCACCCCTGATTGCTATCACCTTCTTGCTCCTGGCAGTTTTGACACCTCGTAATCAGCCTGCTGCTTTTCTCTTTTCTTCCCGACTTCTGCTTCCCTCCCCCCTTTCCTTCCTAGTTGATTTATTTATTTATTATTATTATTTTAAATGCAATCCCGGTGCCGATTTGGACGAGTCCTCCGCGAGTTAACCGCGCACACACGCGCGCCTCCTGTGTCTGTGCAAGCCGCGGCGTGTGCGTGAGCGCTGCGGGAAACGCGGCTTCCACGCGGGATTTTCTCCTTAGGATATTTTTGGGAGGGGAGGAGTTGAAGAGCGGGACGGGAGGGAAGAGTTGGGGAGACCTCAATTAATGCTTTAAAGATCTCTTAGAAATTAAACCGGGGAGTCTCGGAATCTGCTGTCAGGAGCGTGTTTCCCCTCTCCTCTAACAAGCACTGACAGTCTAATTACTGTAGCTACAAGCAGCTGTCGAGGCAGCAGCCGGGAGAGAAGCAGCCGCAGGCTGACGCCGCGGGCCGGCCCTGCGCCCCCGGCCGAGCCGCGCCCCGAGCCGGTCGCCCCGAGGAGGTCGAGGCCCAGCCCCGGCGGGCCCGGGCGCCAGCGCCCTCGCTTCCGGCTTCATATTTATGCAGTCTTTACCTTGAAGGTTAAAAGATGTGAAGAAGAAAGGAGGGGACTGGGGTGGGTGGGAAGAAAATCTTCTAGGCTTCCATCCACCCCTTTGCTACCTCCTCGAGCTCTCCCTCCCCCCGTGTTGGTAAAATAACCACGCAACCCGGGCTGAGGGGGCGGGGTGCGCCGGGCTGGAGTGTAAGAAAGCAGATGTCCCCGCTGGCAGCAGCCTCAGCCTCCGGGGAAAGCTGCACGGGCGGGGGGCCCTCCCGAGGACATTCACCTCCCACTTCTCAGGCATCCCGCTCACAACTGCCTCGCCTCGGCGGGGGTGGTTTTTTCAGACTCAGCGTTTTGCGTGTGCAGCTTTTTTACCTGGGAGCTGTTCTTACCCGGCCACGCTCACAGATGCCAGAGGCAGCCCCTGCACGACTCAGCGAAGACAGGGTCAGCCCCGGCGGTGCCCATTCCCCCTTTCGGGCTGCAGCCAGCGCCACCTCTGCCACCTCTGCCGAGTGCAGCGGCCCGGAAGGGTCTCCATCTCTCAGAAGTTGCATCTTTGGGTACCACTAGTAACCAAAGAGAATACAGCTCCCAGCTCCTACTCACAAGGGGTGGAGGCGGGGAAAGCACGGACGGGGTGAGGGGGTCAGTGGTCCACTTTCAGGGCTAGTTTTCTTGGGCGGTCAGCAAAGTAGTAGATGTCAAGTGTGTGAGAGGGACTCCCCCTTTCTATGGAAGGCGAAGGAAAATAATCCGCTTTCACAAAATAGGTACTGTGGTATATTCTGGCTGGTGCACACTGGCAAGTGTTAGCTTTAATTTCGTGCGTGCGCGGGAGAAGGGACGTATGGGGGGAAGGGAGGAGCCTTGGATAATTGTCTAGGCATTCAGCCCCAGTGGCAATGAAAAGATGTACATGCCTCAGAAGCCTTCACAGTGAATACCTAATAATCGCTCTGTCACCTTGGTGAGGAAGATGTCAATGTGATGCGCTTGGCACCCGGAGAAGTCGAGGCACCACTCTCATTCCTCCACGAGTTAAGGCTGTTCACTGCCGCACTGCGGCCTCTGCGCATTCCCCATCCCAAACCCTCCAGCTCCTAACACTTGCTTCGTGGAGTCTTCAATTTCTGCTTGAGAGCTGCAAATCAATGTTTATCAATGTTTAAAATGGAAGTCATGTCGCAGATCTTTTGAAAAATCGGTAAAAGAGAAACGCAAGAGGAAGATAAATGAAAGAGGAGTCTCTTTTTAAACAAATTTTCAGCACTCTGAATTTGGTATCCTCCTCTCTAATGTCTTCCAGTGGCCATCAATCAGGCTGCTAACAATGAATAACAAATTTCTCAACAAGAATGTCAATGTTCTAATCTAAATTAATAAATATGGATAGTCCTTACAGTGCTGTATATTTGCTCCCATTAAAAGCAAATGCTCCTTTAGCCAGTTCAAGAAATATTTTAAAATTCAAAGTGACCTACTAATTGTAATAAATGTCACCAGATCTGGTCATCACTCTCCTGTTAGGTTAATGGAAAGAAAACATGAATTCTACAAATGCCCCCCAAGTGTGATTTATGTATTTACCTCAGGAACAAAGAACACTAATGATCACAACATAAGGAACTCTTAATATTTAATTCATTTCATCATGTAGGTATACACATAGTACAAATTAAAACCATATATATTATTAAAAATCCAGAAGTATTTAAATAATTATCACTGAACAGCAAATGTCTTCAATTTGGTACTTAGATATCTGTTATCTGCTATTTTCTACTATACATTTATTTATAAAGAACATTACCTATAACATAAACTAATTTTTAAAATGAAAACAAGAGAAACACTATAAACATCTGACGTCATCAAATTCATTAGGTCTCATTAGAAATCCAAGCAATAAGCTTAAATATTTGAAGCAACATGATTATACAACTCTGTAAGTCATACACATAATTTTGAATTATGATAATACTGTAAACAAGAATACAATGTATTAGTTTTTTACAAAATGATCTTTTAAAGGGTAATAAAAGTTACAAAATAAGTTGAGAAACAATTTAAATAACACTATTCTCTATAAATGATCTTCAAGTTAGATTACAATCAAGTATTTATAGTATTACAAACCTCAAATCATGACACACAACTTGAGATGTATGTTCGTAAGTGTGCCTTAAGTTTCCCCATTAAAGTGTGAATTAAGATGCCGGAGGAAATCCCCCCTGGACATAATGGATGGTGGGAAAACTGCTTGACAGAATTCACACACTCGAGGTATATGCAGTTCTGAGTCTGTGTCATTTTGTGCCAGTAAGTCACTGTCTTGATTAGGAAAGGGGTTCCAAAGCGGCTGCAGGAAACAAACAAACAACATCTTCTGTTACTTGTGTTTCGCATCAACTTGAATTGAATTTAAAATTTAAATATTTGAATGAGTTATGTGTATTTATATATGAAATTTCTTAATATGAAGCCAAGTTACTTTTCCATAGAGTTCGAATGAGGATATGACTCAATTCTTTTTTCCATAAAGGGTACAACTAAATTTTGACTGAAAATCACTGGTGTGAGCAGTGTGTATCAGTGTGAAGTGCCTGCCTAGTATGCACAAGACCCTAGGTTTCAGGGGGAAAGGGGAAGAAAGAAAAAAATAATCACTAAAACACACATTCCTCCATCTTATCTTTACATATTTTAAGATTATTGTGGCGTTAGCTCCAGCAATTTTTAGTGCTCAGTTATCTCAATGGTAGTCATTTTGGAACAACATCCAAAACTTTAGACTTTTTAACTAAATTCTATCTCTTTTATTTTACAATAGAAACCTTAAATCACAGCGCCCTCTTTAACACATGGCACACTAGACTTGTGTGTGTGCATCTACCATAACCAAAAGTAATTTAAATTTCACTACTACTTATAAACAAACATGTAATAAACAAAATTATATATGAATCAGCATTTTGATTTGTTAAAAAGTAAAATTTTTCAACTATTAAACAGAGTTCACTCAGTATTATGGGGGGGCTGGTTTTTGAAAACTTACATATTGAAATTAACTCAACAAAAGCTAATATCAGATCACTTCTGACTTTTAATTTTGCTCTTATTATTTAATTTATAGTTTGGCCTTCCTACTCTTTCTTGTGCAGAATACAGTGAAAGCTACTAATAGCGGCCCAATTAAAGAATTACGGAAAATCCTTACTTAATAGAATTACCTCCATTATAATCACCAAATAAATGAAAAACTGTGTTTATCTTTTAAAAAGCTTTTAGAAGGAGAAGATAGAATATTTAGTTTATTAGAAGGTACTTGATAAGTAACATTGACAAGAAAATAATTTATTTTCTGAATTGAATAAATCAGGTTATTTAAAAAATTTTCTCCCTTACCTTGCCATAGGTAAGTTACCCTGCCATAGCTGACTTTTGATACTCTAAGGAAAATCACTTCAAAGTTAATTTAAAGATATTCCCCTCTTATTGCTGTGTTTTTAAATATAGAACCTCACAATTTTCATTCTTTCTAGTTAACCAATCATTTACATAAACAGTATATCACTACTTAAAGCATTAGGGTTTCCTGACATTACTGTCTTCCTATAAACATTTTATTGGACAGGTGTGTACAACTGGAATGAATACACAAAATCTAGGTAGCACGATATAGTCATATATTTGTAGCATATAGGGCTTATAATAACATGCACTCAATTCTTTCATTAGAAGTGGCCATTTGCCACAAAATAGTAGTATCTAAAATAAATGTTATGAAATTTGGGGCAAAATAATTTTTTTTAGAAAAGCCTTTCTTCCATAAAAGAAAAGTCACAACTTTGAGTATATAAACAAAAATCAAGGGTTAACTATATTCAAATATTACTGTCTGAAGTTTAAGCAAAAACATACAAGTTAATAAAAAATATGGTTATAAAAAGATTAAAGAAAATTTTTGCTAAGATCTATAGACCAAAAAGAAATTAACTTAGAAGCAATTTAGCTTTCAAATTTGGTAAGCCAAACTTCCACTGCTAACTTATCTTCAAAGTTCTTCTCCATTAGAAGCAATTAATTCACACTTGATCTCTTTACAGAATTTAGTTAGACCTTAATGGCTGATTCAGCCAAAGTAAGAAACAAAATCAAATAAAACAAAAATAAGCTGATATATTTTAGTCTTTGCTATAACTGAATGCGTAAAGTAGGTGCTTAGTAGAAATGAATAATATACAGTAACTTACTGTAGTACATAATCAAAATTTTACTTCTGTTACTATGAACATAAGAATTTTGTATTTACCATATGACCTTTATTAACACTAATAAAATAATAAAATGTTTCTAGAAACTCATTTTATGAAAAATGCTTTCAATTGTAAAGTAACATGGTTTTCAAATCAAACTAATTTCTTTGCTTTTTCTGCCAAAATATCAATTATCTAACCTTATGCCCCATGTCGTGTGACAGCTCAACACCAATTCTCCTGCATTTTTTAAGCTGAATACTTTTCCATCAAATTGTAATCACATACCAGCTGTTTCTCTTGCTGGAGTACAGAAAGCAAATGTACAATGCAGGGTGCCATCTACTGAAATATGAATGCACAGACTAACTAGTAAAAGAACAAGCAAGAAATATGGGGAAAAAAGTAACAAGCATTAGAACCGATACAGTTCACAGCTCCACAGGAATTATACTTGCAATAAATGAAATTGTGTAATTTGTTTCATTTAGTAACAAATATAACTGAGACTATGATGTGCAATAGGGTACAATTTTGGAACTTAAGTGAGTTTATAATTAAGGCTTGTTAACAGCAATACCTAGTTTTTCCCAATATTAAAATATAATACAGCTTGATTATTGCCTTCTTTGAATGCCGATTAAAAAGTTCATAAGAGTACTTTGGCTCAAAGGATATTAAAGTTTTTTTTAAAGTATCTCAAAGCATAGAGAAAAAGTTGTCAAGTAATATATGTCTATCAATTTATACTTGTACAAAATTCTGTTTACTGTAATAATTATATTTTTCATTTGCCTTCAGGCATTAAAACTTTTTTTTTTCAAACAAGAAGAATCGGTCTATGATAGAATCTGAATCTAAAAGGGAGGGAGAGTGGGAGTGAACTGGTGGGTTATAAGTAGCTTTCAATCCTATGTTTAATAAGACTACTTAAAATATATATTAGGCTACATGTTCAGTGTCAGATTAGGATCCCAAACGAAAACCCTACAGATCCACTTACCATATAACTGAAACTACAATGTAAGTATTAACTGAAAGTCATTTCATTCATTCTGAGAACTAGGAATATATGATGAATTACTTATGGGAAATTGTGTTCATGTGACAGTAAGTATGATATACACATATGTGTATATACAGTAAGTATGATACACACACATACATATATATATATATGCTTTTAATTGCTTAAGAAAACATTTGTTTCACATTTTGAAATTTAATAAACTGGTTATAATACTGATGTTGAATAAACAAGCTTTTAACAGAGACCGAGTGATACCATGCTAGATGTAGATAAGGTTTATGTATATTTAAAAATCTGCTATAAATTTTGTAAGCTTTATCATATTCTGGTTTGTAAATTCCATGTCCTTTAGGACAGGACTTGAACATTTACTGAAAGCCTTAACTCTGGCTAACATTAATGTGAAAAGGATATCTGATAACTTAAAGAGATACATGTATGGCAAAATGTGTGTTCACACATAATGAAATATTTGCTAATGCAAAACAGTTACCTGCTGTGGTCCTCGGATAGCTTTTCCTGGGGAATCCAGTGAAGGAAAAGGTGCATCAGATGGGTCCTGAAGTGGGAATGTATTTACATATAATGCATTATGGTCTCCAGATGGCAAACACAAAGCTCTATCCAGAGTTGTCCTGATACAACTGTTTATAAGATTTGAGGGTTTTGATTTGTCAATTGTTTTAAGGTTTTGTATAGCTGAAGCTATGGGATCAATTGCCTGAATTTCAAATAAAGTTTCTTCTGTTTTAACAATGTTTCCTCGGTTGTCTCTGTGCTCCGCGTTAAATTTGTCCGGGCACACTGCCTCAGATGAGGCAGGGCCAAGGACGCTGGGTCTCTCCGCGGTGCTATGTAAGAAGGTAGAGTCACTGTCCATAGGTGGAAACTTGACGTTGAATTTAGAGAGTGATTCAAAAGAGGTGTCTTCCTCATCTCGACCCAGTCCTCTTGGCGTGACAGATGTAATACATGATGCACCTCTATTTATATCATCTTTAGCCTGAGGCTTAAACAGCGCTTCTTGTTTATCCGTTTTATCTGTACACTGTATAGGCACAGAGCACTGTGTTTCTGCAGGAAAAGGAACACGAAAGGGAAATAATCATAATTCAAATCATTCTTTAAAATCTGTTCAGTCAGCTTTGGGCAGATGAGTATTATTTTTTCTACTGGTTTTTATACCAACTGAAGACATCTGGGATTTTCACATTTGCTACCATCTTACACAAGAATATTAGCAGTCTTTAGCAGGTGAACTGGAACACAGCTTATTAGTCAAAGTTTAACTACTTTGTCTTTTCCTTGGTCTTTTGCTTTAAGCTCTGTATCTTATTCACAGTTACAATGCTCCACACTTAAAAAACATTTGCTTGTAGTATATACATTTAAACATTTTGTCAGTAATGGAAGCTGTAACTGTGAGCTGCCTTGGCCGCTGTCTGATTAATTCATGTGAGAGAGTGGTAATGGAGGTTGGGAAGAGGAAAATAGACATCATTCCATGGAGACAAAGGAAGGATAAAATTTTATGAAAAAAACTATTCAATATATGGTTTTCTTATATTTAAAAAAAAAAAGGCCTGTGAGGCTGGGGATGTAGCTCAGTGGTAGAGCACTTACTTGCCTAGCAGGCACAAGACCCTGGGTCAATCTCTAAGAAGTGAAAACAAAACAAAACAAAACCTCTGTACATGACAGGTATTTATCAGGCAAGTACCAGGACCTCTGTAGCACATTTATCCAGAAGCTACTTATGCAAAAATTCAGCACTGCAGGACATAATCAAAAGCTAGGAAGGAAGCATAACTTCTGAGGAGTTGGAATTAGAGCTAAAAGGCCCACAGACACATGAATTTTGTTCCTATTCTCATTTTACATTTACTCTAATAAGTTTGATGGGTCCTTAGCTCACTGCTTATTTGAAACAGCAAATTAAAAAAAGGATATGAGTTGTTAAAGGCAGATAAAAAAATCCAGAGCTGAAAGCATGGGAGAAGGCACTAAAAACAAATATGCAGATATAAGAACTAGGAAAACACTGCAGGCTAATGTGGGGTAATAGGAGCTATATTTAGCAATAAACAACAAAAAAGTAATGTCCATGTTGATGATCCTGATACTAGAAAAAGCTAAGTTATGCTCCACAGTGTCAATCTGAGAAGCTAATGAAGTTGATAACATATTTTTATTCAATAGTAGTAGAAAAATTAAAATGATTATTTTAAATAGGTCGTCATTATTGAAGTGATAGTCACAATGGAGACTACCAAGGATGCAGGCTAAAGTAGAGAGGGTACAAAGAACACCTTGCAGGGTCTGTCCACATTAGCAAGCACCCTGACACACGTCAGTTCCTCTGATCTTCGGTGTCTCATGACACCCTTCTCTCTTTTGTTACCACATATTTCCAACATTAAATATCTTCTGTACAATGTGTAGTACAATGAAACTAACTCCTCTAGTTAATCCTATTATATATCTAGTGCCTCTCTTCAGTTCACACCACCCCTTCTTACTGGATTATTACAGCAGCCTTTGAACTGCTTCCATGCCTCTACAGTTGTCTCACATCCAATCTGTTCTCGACGTTGCAACTTTCCCTCCTACCCTTCCTTCTCAGAGTAGTTTTTCCAAAGTACAAATCTGGTCATGTTACTTCCTTAATAAAAGCTTTTTATGGCTCTCCAAAGTCTTGGCCCTCATACAAGGCACATAAACTATTCATACTTGGTCCTCAGTCACCTTTCCGCACTCACCTTTCAGCGCACCGGTTTCACTTCATCCTCCAGCTATAATGAACTTTGTATGGTTTCACAAATAACCATGTGCTTGTCTCTGGAGCTCTGTCCATGCACTGCCTAACATGTCCCCTTCCACTTCTCTTTGCCTAATTCTTATTTGTCCTTCACATCTTGATTTAGACATTAGCTTCTCTGGACGGCTCTCTTAGAACTGTTGTAACCAGAAAGCTCTGTTTCACTTTCAAGTATACCTCTCTTCCACCCATTAAAGTAGGTTTCTTGATGAACGAAACATTGTTCTGTTCACCACTTACACTAGTATCCTGCCCAGTGCCTGGCACACAGGATGCCTTCAATAAATAAATTCTGAATGAATCTGCATTCCTTTCCTCACAGAGCCTAGGATAATAAGCTACATTTATTAGATACTCCGTCTCTGACTAGGAGTGGTACAGTAACTGAGCCTGAGCTCAACTGTTTGGCTGGATTTCTTTGACCTCTGAGGTTCTTAAAGTCCATTAGCTTTCAAGTAGTTATTTTTCCTGGCAGTAGACTTGAAGATGGCAAGACACTGTAGGAAACAGTAATCAAAATCTATAACATGTGAGAAGGAGGAAAGCTTATCAAATGATCTTCACAAGAACAGGGTGAATGCTTTAGAATCTGGTGCTGCTGCTAATGGTAACGACTATTAACATTAATAGCACTCCCATGCAGTTATAATTGTTATATGAGCATGAATTCATTTAATATTCAGAACAATCCCAAGGTAGACACTATTATCCCAAGTTAGACAATATTATCCTCAATTTCTGAGTGAAGAAACTGGGACACGGAGAGGTTAAATCCAAGCTACACAGCTAGTGAGTGGTAGATCTGGCACTGGAACCCAGGAAGTCTAGCTCTAGAGTCTGTGCTCAGAACCATTATGCTAAATTGAACATGTTGGTTTCTATATATAGAGAGGAGTCCTCAAATTGACAGAAATGTGCTTGGAATTACTTTCCTAGCAGTTGACCTATCCCCCTTGCAAAGAAAACATGAAGAAATCAAACAGCTGTAACAAAGCAGTTATTTTCTTTCGGCATAGCTAGCTGGCATACAACCTCAGCCATATTAAAATAATTTGAGTTAATATGCTCATATAGTAACAGTAAATATCTATTAAAAGAATATTTAAACCTAAGATTCCTAAAATTACTAAAAATTTAAGGTTAGAAAATGCAAAACTCCAATAAGGTGCATGAAAATACTTGTCATCCTGACACCATACTGAGAAAAAAGATTAGGTGAGCAAATAGCTGTATATTTGTATATTTCAAAAATAATTATTTTTTGCAAGGAAAACAAAGCAGATGAGAAACGATTTTAGATTTCCAAGTTTTAAGTACAGGCTATCCATTTAGACTATTTCTCACTCTTGTTACAGTGAATATTGACAAAAGAAAAGGACTTGATGGTTGTCTGCAATCCCTAACCCTATATTCTCTCTTAATCGTCAATGAAATGAGACCTTTCTTTTGGATCAAATAAGTGCTTTTCTCCTGAAGACATATTTGCTTAAACATACATTTCTATCTTTATCCCTTCTCAAGGCTACTGCCATATGTGGATGAGTAGAAAAAAAATAAAATAATAAAAGGAAATGTATAATTTTACTAACTCAGCATTTTAAAATATTTGGTTCTTTAAAAGCAGAAGTCAAATTTTAATTACAAAATAGGAACAATAAGTGTTATACTTTTTCTATATATATTATGCATATACTATGTGAAATAGTTTCTCTGCATTTTTATTCAATGTAGCACACATACTTGGGAACCCTGAATAGACATCTTTTTTCAAAATATTTTTTTCTTTCTTTTCCCTTTTGATTTGCTACTGTCAGGGCATAGTATTTGGTATTTTGGTCTCTGTTTAGATAGAGCAAAACTTCACTGAAATCTGTAGGACAGCAGATCTACAATATTTCATGAATAATGTTATATTTATTATTTGTGACACAGTTCATATAAAACATAAGAATAATGTTAAGAAGCAGTTTTAGTGGGGAAGAAATTGAAGTTAAACACTCAGTGTTCTAGTTGACAGATAAATACTCAGATTCAGACCTGTGCAATTTAAAAATGGTCAAAGTATTAAGCCATTGATAATGGGGTATGTTCTCTGTGTAACAAAGGATGTATCACCATTACAATGTTTTGATAAGATGTTGATGTTCAAAAAGCATGCTTATGAATTCGAGTCTATAGCTAGCATATTTTAAACAAAAATAATGTTTACTTCAGACTCAGCTAGTATCTTTACTCTGTAAAAATGATCTATTTTTCATGAAAATGACAATAATTTAGATGGAGAAATTAAGAGGTCTTTTGGGGAAAGGCAGAGGAATGTAAAGGGAAGGAACAAATTATGCTTATCTAGAAAGATTATTTTGTTTCTTCCTTACCTCATTGTATGACTTCACCGAAAACAAGGTGGTAGTTGCAAAAAGTGAATTTACACTCTACAATGATTTTTAAACAGCTCAGATGTAAGAGCTGTAAGAAATGGAAAGTGATCTTTAAATAAAGGGGTGCTAGTCATCACTGCTGCAGTCTCTCTCGAGAGTGAAAGCTGTATATCACATTGCTTGGGAATTATCTGCATATTACCTCAAATCAAGAGGGTAAAGGAGAATTTCTCAATAAAAATGATCAGTTTACTTTCTTTTTGTTTTTGGATGTCTCTGGCTGCCAGATTTAATCCTTGGTATTTTGCTATTAATACCTAACAACTGTAGCAAACACCAGGAAACCTGTCTGAGATTTTAGGGAAGGGTAGAGTTTTTAAAAAACATACTGCAACACATGTGAAATAGATGTTCCTTCTAAATTGTATTTTATACTAAATTTGTATTTTGTACCGCCAAGAGAACTGGTACTCAGGAAATGCACATGCTACATTTTTATTCTTGAAGCAAATTATCAGAAAATAACCATAACATTCAATGAAATTTCAGGCAGAAGGTAAAAGCAAACCTGATGTTATAATTTTAGTTAACTCACATAACAGTGTTGCTTCAGGGTTACTTAGTAACATATGATTTAATATTTAATATGATCCCCAAAAAGCAATCTAAAAGTCTGGGAGACATATCTTATACTTATTTTGTAGTTTTTCAAAATGGGACTTCCCATTAAGTTGAATGGTAATCAGGTTATTCAGTTCAATCGATGTGCGTACTACTACATAAATGAAACAGAGAGAAGAAACCGCAAACTTACACATTACATAATGTAATATCTTATAGAACTTAAAACAGCACATACTCAAATATGAGTGGGCGAGGGGCATAATGCAGATATTTAATACTATTTATAAACAGAAAGGTTTTTATGCTCAAAACAAATCAATTTCAAAAAAATAAAATAAGTTTAATAAAATCTTACCAGTTGCAATGTCTGGTATATTAAGTTTGCTTAAGTGGTCCTTTTGTGCTTTTGCTAGCACACATATTCTATGAAATTCTTCTTTCAGATCCCAGAAAGTCTTCTGTAAATTATCCCTAAAAACAAACAAACAAACAAAAAAACGACAAAAAATCAGTATTTTAAAATATAAGGCTATGATCAATCATTAATCAGCTAAATTAGTAGAAAATGTCTCCCAAACAATCCTTAATGTTTGGACAGCCAGGCACAGGGTAAGTTATAAACTAAAAGTTCTAATACATAACTGTAGTACAGACTTGTACATCTACTTATTCATAATCACAGTGATGCTAGCTGTCTTATTCTCACATTAAAAACTTTAATGCATTGACGTTTGTTCTCTGAAAACATAAATAGAATATTAACTACTGACTATGGTAAGATTCACATTATGATTCACCCATAAAAGTAATACGGTCTGACATATGTGGTCTGTTGAAATAATCACGATTTACAAAATTCAACTTTTAGGTCCAGCTCTGCTATACTGTAACCGTACAGCTTACTTAGGTCATTTTAATATGTAGGACCTTTGGTTTGGTTTCTTCCAGTTCTAAAAGAGGCAGCTTTTTCACAATTCCTAAAACTGAAAAATATGTGAATATAAAATACTGTACATTTTAATATTTGTAATCTAAGAGCCAGAAAAAAACAAAACAAAACAAGAATATAAAACTACCTTTCATGGGTTAAAAGAATGCCAGGACTCCTTGATGAACTTTCTTTTCTAGGGGAAGAAATGTCTTGTCTTCTGACCTTAAAGATACAAAAGTGACTACACTTTATTTAAGTTGCTTCCAAACTCAAAAGAGATTAGGTTAACAGAAACAATGGAAAACTTGTTCTTTACTGAAAAACAAACTGAGTCAGTACAGTAGATTACATAATGTACAATGTTTTTTTAGAAAATGAGATCAAGGTAAAAGCAAATGAAAACAGGAAGTATGAAAGTATAAAGTATTTTTGCTAAGTTCTTCAATTACTATCTCCAGTACTGATATCTGAGGAATTTCTCAAATTCAGTTATTGATCAAGTACCTCATATGATCAGAAACTTAGGCAAAAAATTGTGCTAGATCTTTTACTATTTACTAATAACAGTCTTTAAATAAATTATCTTTGTCTTTCATTACAGATTCTTTTCTACAGAATGCAGCTGTAAAAAAGAAAACCAAGTTACAGCTCCTTATTATTTAACAAGTATTTAAATGTCTATAAAGACAATGCAATTATGTATTTAAACTGCTTCAACACAAGTTCTTGCCTTTCACTCCCACCTTGTGGCCCATAATGGTATTACATTTATTCTGACATTTAAAAATCAACATTAAAAAACATGTACTAATCTATTATAAGGTTCTGATTTAAAATACCTTTACTCATGTCTAGAAAGTTTTGTGTATTTTCTCAAGCTATACACTGGAAAGTTCTGAGACCTGAAGTCTCAATATTATACAAGCATAATTTGTAATTCAGAGTACATCTCTTTAATTTTGCTTCTTAAACTTCTTTTAATTTCTTAGGCGCCTTATTTGTTCTTTAAAGAAAGACAATTTTAGTTTGTTTTTCTTAAAATTAATATATTCTTCAATTTATTTAATTTACTGCTTTAATTTCCATCTTTTTGACATAAATACTCTAAATATTCAGAATATTATTTGTAATGGGTCAGAATTAGAAAAATAAGATCTTGGCAATTCAAACAATTTGTGATCTTATGTATTGCGAGGTTGATGCAAGTAAGACCATTTTGCTGCTGCACACTGTTTGTCTGATAGACATTTAGGCCATGTCTTCTGGATTAAAAGAGCCTTACTGAACTCTGTAAGGCAGTCACAGCAGAAGACATTTACAGGTTGTTTTTCAAAGCGATAGATAAGGTTTTTCTTTGATGTTCTGCACAATCAGTAGTCTCAATGCATTTTAGTGTATATGAGGAAGAAAGATAACATTTTAAAACCAGTCAGTCATTTAGGACACTACAACAAAACAAATTTCTAGAAAGATTATACTCTTAATTAAATCTACAACAAAATCAGAGATACATTAAGAGAAAAGTATCAGATAATTTAATGATAAATTATAAAATACATGATTATATTAAATGGGATGACTTCCTTTTAAAATTGCTACTAAAGGGGCCGGGGATTTAGCTCAGTGGCATAAGCGCCTGCCTGGCAAACACGAGGGTCATGAGTTCAATCCCCGGTACCAAAAAAAAAAAAATTGCTACTAAAAATTCCCAGTGTATTACTTTTTAGGAGCTTGAAATGACCAAAAAGGACTTTGTAATTTTAGTCTAAAAGTGAAAATAGATTATAGAAAGTGATAAAGACAATGTTGTAGTTTCTGAAGTTCTGATTTTGACACAAACTAGGAATAACTACTTCTGGGATGAAAGAACCCTTTAAAACTAATGTGAATGAAAAGAGGTGAAGGAAAACATAGGGAAAAATGATAAGCTTTTGTTTATCTTAGTAAATAACTGGTGAAAATTTTTGATATTTAGATTTGATAACTAGTGGGTGGATGTGTTCAAAAAGATTCTTTGAGTAGACTGGCAGGAGGTAAAGGAAGACTCATCAAGGAATTTCTATGAAGTATCTAAACTAAGGTCTTCATTTCTTTGGAGTAAAGAATACAGCTCTGCTTACACTAATTTTTATTCTTATTGCTTAAGAACAGTATTACTGGATATATTAAACAATATAGTATACCTTCTATCATTCATACCAAACAAATTTGTTAACATATTTGAAATGAAAATTCTGAGCCTCTAGTGTCCAAGTAAAAATTTCTAAAAGAAATCTCTTAACATGTTAGTTGAAAAAAAAAGGTAAGTGGCTTTCTGACAGATGTTCTGAGTAGGATTTAGTTAGTATGAGTACTGCATGTTAATTATGATTTTTGATTGGCACAATGAAGACAATCATGCAGTTTTCAAAGGGCTTAAGATTAATATAGTCAATAGTAACCGCAACACTTTTAGCAGAAATTCAGACTTTCTTTTCAATGCCAAATTATCATACTTAAGGAAGATTTTGGTTTGTTGAGCACCCTAAAAAGTAAATAAATACTAGAGATCACTTGTATTTTTCTTTTGATTCTCAAATATCACCCAAGTGAATCTTGTACTTTAGGAAGATGAAGTTATTGTAATTTCAAATAAAAAAGGGAGTCAACATTTTAGATTCTAAACACTCAACAAATGAATTTATTTTGAGGTACTAAGACTTAAAATACTTAACATCATAAATAGTTCCAAGTACTAGTTTGGAAGTGTGGAACTTGTGGACTGAATGCTGAAATAAGTTTTATATGTTATATACTCTTCCAATATGGCTCTGGGTAAGTCATTCAATTAAATCCATTAAGATAAGCCCATCTGAAACAGTTGGAAGATATTGTGAAATGTTTCCATAAATTTCCTTTTATGTGAACTGGTAGAATTTTAATTTAGCATAGATTAAGTTTCTCATAACTGGGTATTAACAAAAATATGTATGTTCACAGCCAGTTGACTATGCAATGATATTTAAGAAGAAAAAAGATGCTAATATCTCATTAGTTCAAAATCAGGTCTATTCTAAATGCAAAGATACTGGAAAAGTTGTTTGAGGATGCAGTTTAGTGGTAGAGTTTATACCTAGCATGCATAAGGCCCTGGGTTTGATCCCTAGCAACACACACACAGACACACACAGACATATGCATGTGCATGCACACGCACACACACAATAAAAAAGTTTTTGTGTTGCTTTCCAGGATGTGTTAGCAATCAATCTTTCAAATAAATAAATGTATATTTTTCTTAACACTTGTCTTTGTTGTAGTTGGTACTAAAAGTACAAGTGTTTTATTCCTTTTATATAAAATAATTCAAAAAATACAGACAATGAAATTTTCATTTGGAATTACATTTCTTACAAATTTTAACAATCAATATCAATAAAATTAGATTTATGGAACTGTAACGATAATGACTTAATTCAATATAATGTAGATTCTCTCATATATACAAAAATGAAACTTTAAAAAGCTAATTTTTATTTTTATTTATTTTTGTATTGACGGAGACAGAACTCAAGGCCCAGGCAAGTACTCTATCTGAGCCCTAAAAGGCCAATTTTAAATAAAGGAAGTTCTCAATGATACACATTTGAACTGTAGTAGCAATATCTATCATACCAAAGATTCTAAAACCAGAGTTGAGATTCTTGAATGCAAAAGGAGTTTTTTTTTAAGTGGCTTAGTCAACTATGTGTAGCCAATACATTATTTCGTTTCTGGGTGAAGCTCAACAGAATTATACTTTCAAAACAGAGAAGAATGTATGCTCCAATTTTCAACAATGTAAACCAAGAAATAAATCAAGGTAAGATGTGATGGATTGGGAAAGAGAATATAAATTGTGAAAAGCTTTACGAAAGTTTGATAAAATTCATTACAGAAAAAGTAGAAAAAGAGACTGAAAATAAGGATTCACTTACATAGATTTTTGAAACTTAAGAATGAAATAGTAAAAGATAAACTGAGGTTGAAATGTTTCCTTGCAAGTTTTAGAAGTACTAAGACGAAAGATATTATGGTGAAGTCAAGCATTGGATTTGGCTAAATTAAGGAGAAAGTGAAAAAAAGATTAAGGTAAAAAATGGAACCAGAAAAAAATCTACAAAAAGAAATCTGATGAGAATATGAAAGTATAGTGAAATAAATCTGAAAGCAAAAAGAAAAAAAATTCATTTTATCTGTAAGAATTTATGGACACACGAAATCTGTTTCTTTCACCCTCATTACCATTTCTAAAAATCTAGCAAAGCAATGGGAACAAAATCATAGGAGACTTGTCTGTTCTGCATGACGTGTGCTAGGCAAACCCACTGCCAGAACGGGAACAACTCCAGGGCAAAATGGGAACCATCCCAGAGTTCTGAAGGAAGTGGCAAGAAAACAAACAATATAAAAATAAAATTAAACACCCCAATTACTTCCAAGTTCTTTACAGGGTTCTGGTTTAATGCAAGGCCCCCCAAATCTATCGATTCAATGCTGCCATAGGCATATATATTCTTTAAACAATACTTTTATATCATCTGTCTTTTAAGTCTTTCACTTTGTATTAGGAACCTTCCGTATATATCTTTCTGAATTTATTTTATTTCTCTTCTTTTTGAGATACCTTTCTATGTAGTTCAGACTAGGCTTGAACTCACTATGTAGCCCAGGCTGGCCTCAAACTCACAGCAATTCTCGTTTCAGACTCCCAAGTGCTGGGATTACAGGCATGCACCACCACATTCAGGCTGAATTTATTTCCTTATGGGGTAAAAATACTTGATTTTGAGGATAACTTCTTACGAAAAACAGAAATTGCTTAACTTAAGTGAGGAAGTTTTCTCATATTCCTTTTACCCTATCCCCAAAAACTACATTTTAAATAAACTGATCTGGGGAAACTTTTTTTCTTTAATCATCAGTATAATGTTAAGCCATCACACTGATGAACAGAAGATGTCTTCTTAAAAATGGCTATTATTATTATTATTATTATTATTATTTTTGCGGCACCAGGGATTGAACTCATGACCTCGTGCTTGCCAGGCAGGCGCTTAGGCCACTGAGCTAGATCCCCAGCGTTTTTTCTGACTTTTTTCTTTTTTTTTTTTGTTTTTGCGGCACTGGGGATAGAACTTGCAACCTCATGCTTGCCAGGCAGGCGAAAAATGGCTATTATTTAAGCAATTTGTATTAATTAACTTGATCCATATAGGCTTATGTATTAAGTACTTAAGATTTAAAAATTTGTTTGAAAACTTCATTTTACTTTGCAGAAATCAAGTAATTTGGCCAATGTGCAGGAGATGAAATGGCTGTGACTGGAAAACAAGTCCTTATGGTAACACTAACATACTGTACAAAAGCAAAATAATTCTAAGATTCTAAGAACTGCCTATTACACAATAAAAACATACAGTATTTCTCATTGAGAAGTAGTTAAATGGGAAATTTTGATACTTAAATACTGCCTGGGGCCACGCTTGGTGGCACATGCCAGTAATCCTAGTACTTAGGAGACAGAGGCAGAGGCAGCAGGATCACTGTGACTTCGAGGCCAGCTTGGACTACACAGTAAGCTCAAGGCCAGCCTGAACTACACAGTGTGACCCTGTCTAAAACCACCCCGCTAAAACATATATATTGCCTGGGGTAGGTGGGTAGACTCTGTTATGGCTTTTTTTTGTGGTACGCAGGATATACAAATATAAATTTACATCCAAAAATAATGTAGACTTACTCAAGTCCTGTGAGACCACTTCACCTGTTGACATAGGCAAGTTGGTATTAGTTTCTCGGTCAAAGTTTCATAGTTTGTTTCTTAAACTTGGTATAAAAGTTAAATATTTGACAAAGTGATGATGCAGTATCTTAATATTATGTCCTCATTCAAAACTTCATCCCTCTTCTAGCCTCCCCAACTGTTAGCAGAGGACTAGACACAGTTATAGTAGCTGATAAAGTTTTTGATAATTTCGAAATCTGAATCATCTCAGGATAGGTATCTGTATCACATTCTCTGGGCTCTTCATGTATTTAGTACCATATCCTGAACACTATGGATATTATGTTACAGAAATGTTAGTTACATGGTGCCAAAGAATGTTGGCGTTTTTTTTTTTTTTCTTTTTCACAGCCAGTCAACTTAGCTGACTCCAAACTGTCATGTTAATGGAGAGCAGCAGCTAAAAATCTCAGTTCAGACCTTTAAGCCTTAATTATGAAGTATTTCAGTTAGTCAAGCTAACTTGGGGATAGCCAGAGATTTGGAGTTTAAATACAGAGGATTTTCTTCTGTGTTTCTTACTTCACTTTTTAGTAACCATAGTTACTTCAGTCTCATTCTCCTTCCTGTTCTATGAGCAAGAATGACAGCAGGCTTTCCGCTAGAATTTCAGCCACTACTGGTCCTCCACTATAAGGACAAAACCACAGAAAATTGCAACTTCATTTTTTTACCCAATGACCGGATTCATATTTTTGACTAACCTCTAAAATATCCAAAGTTTGGTCTCCAAATTCTTCTGGTGGCTGCTGTCTGGAATTTGTAACTTAACTGTAGAGGATTGATTTGTTAGGTGCTCACTTCTCCTCCATGATGGAAGTTGAACTCCTATGGTTTTTAATATATTTTTTAATCCTTCTATTCTTTTGAGATTTCAGAAAATTTCCCAAAGATGTTTTATACACTAATATAAAGGCTCTTCTAAAGCTGCATTCTGCTTAATTCAGTATCTCAGTTTGTAGCATTTCATACAACTGACCAGCTCTTCCTTGAAACTTTTTTTGGTTACCAGAATAATAAAACACTTCTCAAGTTTCTTTGATCTCTCTTCCTAGTTCATAAATGCAAGCATTTTCTAACATTCAGACCTAGGTACACTGCTTTTCCCTCATTACAGACCTTTCTTCAGTTATACCATTTATTCTTAACTCTATTGAACAGTCAGCTCCTAACCTCTATTACCTCCAGGCCTAGTCTCTCTCTTAATAGTCATTCTCAAATTTCAACCTGTCCTACTGATGTTCGGTTGTTCTGGTGTCTATTCTAGACCACTAAATTTTACTTTTTTTTTTTTTCCCTAGGATCAAATAGATTCTCTTTTCCCCAGTTTTTACTTTTTATTAGTACATGTTTGCAGTACATAATAATTACATTCCTTGAGTGGAGCTGGTACATGTGCATAACATATCTTAGCTAATTCCTTTCCTTTCCCTCTTTCCTTCATCTCTTGACCCTCTTACCATTTGAGAAAGATCTTTCTCTCTACTTTCTGTTACGAATCTTTTATTTTGCTCTTTATATTCTGAGTTTCTCATATAGGAGAAACCATGTGATATTTAAGTTTTTATGTCTGATTTATTAACAATATGATCTCCAGATGCATCTGTTTTCCCACAAACAACTCAAGCTGATACTTTATAGAAAAGTAATACTTCATTGTGTATAAATACATTTTAAAAATCCACAGACCATAATTTTTAAAACACACATACCAACATAATCGATTTTCTGTCAAATCTAGTTCACACTTTATATTCTTACTTCTAACATAAGGCTATTTTCCTTAGCATAAAACAAAACCTAGGGCAGGAGAAATCCTAAAGAAACTGAGATTAGGCTTTTCTGAAATAGCACAGTACAAACTAAAATTGTACTTTAATAAAGAAAATAAACCAACTTTATTTTCTTCAAGCCAAAAGGAAATGAAGACGTTTATCAGAAAGAGGGACATTTATCAAAAAAATGGACAGGGAGCTTTAGGTTCAGCTTTATATAAAAATTATCACTTTGTGCTAGGGACAAGACAAGACGCTAGAGCTGGGGATGGGAATGAGCATAAAGGCTGGAGCATAAAGAGGAGAGGAGAGAGAATACTGAATTAGCAGCAGCACGTGGAAAAGGAGATCTACTGTGGCTGTTTGGCCACCCAGCAGGAAATACCGTCCAGATGACACAACTGGGGAATACCAACAAGTTGGTGGCCTCCTGAGGTATTATTAAAATGAAATACAGAAGGAAACATGTTACCCTTAATGTTAAGTAGTGAAGGATAGAAGAAACAGTAGGTAAACCCATCAGATATTGAATTTTTAGGAGTGAAACTGAGTTAGAAAGAAAAAGATCATA
The DNA here is from genome assembly GCA_004365215.1 of Cuniculus paca. NCBI lineage: Eukaryota > Metazoa > Chordata > Mammalia > Rodentia > Cuniculidae > Cuniculus > Cuniculus paca. The sequence continues at coordinate 4,755 of RJWT010006919.1, read as the reverse complement.
CCAGCACTGATAAACACCGTGAGAAAGACAAAACAAGAGATATTCATCTCAGAATTATTTTGTCTACAAAAGAGACTTTCGGCGGGGGGGGGGGATCCTTGGTCAACAATGTGGAATGTGTGAGAACTACTTTATACTTGGTTTTTTGGACTTTCGGATATATATATATATGTGTGTGTTCACATATATGAACACAACTGTATTCACATAAGATAACTGGTAAAGAAAAATATCTTTTAGGGTAAAAGCTTCTATAACACAGCAAGTCTGCTTAAGCACACAGAATTGAGAACTGTAAGATATTAGGAGGAAATGAAAAATTAAGAGACTTCCTTTCTTCTACCACCAAATTCTAGCAATATTTTTGAGGGGATTACAACTCCAATAAGAGGATTAAACTATAACGCTGGTTAAAGTGTTAGAGAGCCTGTGGCTTAACAAAGTTAGGCAGCTTTCTTACTTTGACTTCAGATTCTACATACATTCTTGTGCTTTTAAAAATTACCTCACAGAATACACAGTACACAGTATTTCACAGATCTAGGGTTTTGTGCAGCAAACTAGGAAATGCATCAGGCAGATACATGTTACCATCTTTTTTTTCTCTATTTTCTTCCTCCATCCTTCCCTCTCTTCTTTTGTGGTACTGAGGATCAAATCCAGTGTCTTGTGCTTGCTAAGCAGGTACCCTACAATACAGTTACATCCCTAGCCCCATACTGCCAGTGGTTTCAAGATACGGCCCAGTACTACTGAAATTATAAGATCCTTTCAAGGGATCTACAGTTGGGAGTGGGGTATCTGCTATAGCCCGATTGTCCCTGCACATTTCCACTGCATATGTCAAGAATTCAAGGCTCTGACAATTCTTTAATAGGACATTGCTCAGGGTTGTGCTTGTAGAGAGCAAACGTAAAACATCTTTTAAGTAACGTCTCCTTGGATCAAAGAACAAATTTGCTTGCTGCTAGCTATACAATGAAGGGTTTGTCCACCTCCATTAATGCATTGCATGTACAGGCATCCATCCAGGTTTGTGTCATGCCTCAGGTGGGAACAAGCCAAATAGGATATTCTTGCTGCTTACTATGCTGTGATTAATACAAAGGTCCTTTTTCTCTGATCCAGTCTGTTTTCTTCTGGCATCAGTGAAAGAGTAACTGATAACTTAATCATCTGTAAGTAGGGCAAAATAAAGTCCCTGACCCTGACATTCATGAGGGCAATGATGTTAATAATAATACTAAGATATTATTTCCATTTTTTACTGTACATGGATGAAGCAAAGCAAAAGTGAGTAAAACTATTGGTGGTGGAACATTACAAAGGTCATCCATGGTGCCCAACTGTATTTAATGTATTTTTCAGTTCCACATGCTCAGTAGAAAGAAAAGGAAAAGCATAGACCAATTTCATTTAAGAATGTCCTCAATAAAGTAGCAAAACTATTTTTAGTGAATTTCTATTTCAAATAACATTTAAAAAATATTTCCTATAAAAAAAACCTTGAAAGTATGCACAAAAAACTGCTGCGACATACTGAAGTACAATGGTTGTTTTAGGAAAATGTTTTCTTAGAGTCTGAGTTGCAAGCTGAACTAGTCACTTTTTAAATAGAATGCCATTGTCACTTGAAAGAATGACTGACATGCAGGCTACAGTTATTCAGACATTTTTCTCAAAAGAAAATGAAGTTAGCCTGTCACTTTAGGGAAAACAAGTGACAAGATTTGTTGCCAATGAGAAAATCTGAACTTTCAAGTGAAAATTAAGATTTTGGAAAACTTGTACCTATCACAGAAAGCTTGACAGTTGTCCAATACATAGACTTCTCAGATGAAATCAGTGATGATGTTACATGTGATTTTTAAATATTATATAATGAAGTGAGTCAATACTTAGAAGACCTGTAATCTGTGTAACTTAGTCAACCAATATTTTCCAAATGACCAATTCATTATGTTTTAAAAATTATATACTGTTAAAAGACACATTCAAGTACAAGACAGATTGATGGCTTTTACCACAGCAGAAATGTTCACTGATAGGATTTTAGATGCCACACTACAGCTAACATTTAAAAAATAACCACTTATCAAGTTTTGGTGTACTATCAAAGAATATCCACAACTGCTAAAAAGGCTTCTTTTTCTCAATTACATTATCTATGGATGGATTTTTGTCATATAATTTAATCAGAAAAGAAAAGAAAAAAAAATAGACTGCATACAGAAGTATTTCATGGCACTGAAAAACAATCTTACAAACATATTCTGAGAATTTCTAAGAATAACAGGTTATAACAGTAAGAGAAACTACACTGCTTGGTGGAGGTAGTGGTGGGGGTAATCTTTACCTGCTGGATAGAATATTCTTTGCTTGTGCTAGCCAAGAGAAATCACGTTGGGTAGAATATATGGGTAGAATATACAAATCCTATTTTGTAGGCTTTGAAGATTAAAAAAAAGGAAATATGAAAAAGGAGCGAGGAGGGGAATTCAATGATACTTCTATTTGTTTAGAAGTTAGGGAAGATAATTTAAAAAGTGAAAGGCCACTTCTCATTTTCTTCCCTTCCCAATATTTGCAGTATTACAGCAAAGTAAAAACCCCAAAATGATGTAATGAATTTAAAAAAACATAGGCATGTAGCAAGAGAGGGTTAAGATTAATTAGTTCAGTTTGCTTTGGACATCTTTTTTTTTTTTTTTTGTAGAGTTTATGATATCTTTATTTTATTGCTTTGGCAAAAACTGGAAACTTTAATGAAAGAACTGAATGAAGACAGTTATTCCTTTTAATCATTACTCTTCCAGAGAGTCTATAGAAAAAAACTGGTTCTTAAAGAGGAGTAACATGGAAGTGTCTATACAGTTTCTAGAAACAAAAAACAGAAACAATGAGACAGTTGCTCTGACTGAGAAGGCAAGGATTCTCTGAGGTGCTTCCCATAAAAACGTATTTCTCGCCAGTTCTCCAGAAGCTCCAGGTGGCATGCACCAATGCACAGTAGGTATAATCACCACTTCTGCCTAATGAAAGTTGAAAAGAATAAAGCATTAAAGGAGTACAGGGTTTTTTTTTAAAGTTGAGTAATGAGCCTAAGCAGTCAAATTTAAGTTCTTAGAAAGGGTATACATTAATGTGTTTAGATGATATAAATAGGCTTAAACTTTCCTACAGAAATCACTGGGTAGTAAAATATCTTGATTAAAGGTCTAATTTTTATTTTTATTTTTTAATTTTTAAAAAAAAATTTTAAAGAGAATAAAACCAAACAAAGCAAAACACAATAAAACAAATCAGAACAAAACAATGTAAGTGATATAGAACTTCAAAACAAGACATCAGGAAATCAATGATGGCTACCATAATGTCTTTTTTTCCTTTAAAACAGCTGTCCATACCTTCACATATAATAAAATCAAACAAAACAAAACAGAATAAAACCAATCAAAGCAAAAGAATGAAAGCATTATAGGACTTCAAAACAAGATAATAGGAAATCAACAATGGTTACTGTCTTGGTTACTTTTCTCTCATTGTTGAGACAAAATACCTGATGCCCAAAGTGAAGGAAAGAGAGGTTTATTTCTTACAGTTTTGGGGGTTTCAGTCCATATGTAGCTGGTTCCAAGACAGGGTAGAGTGGCTAAGGGGCAGCCGATCATGGCAGCTGCAAGCAGCAAAAGCAAACCATGAAAAAGAGGGAAAAACACGCCGCCTTTTCAACCTTACATTGTATGTCAGGTTCACTCCTGGATGGGTGCAGAACTCACACCACCAATCCCAGCACTAGACAACGAATCAATCACAAATGCTAGATTCAGCTGCTTCCATGACTACATGAAGCTTGGGGGGGCCACCTAGATATAAACCATAACAGTTACCATAATACATTCTGTTATCTTCAAAATAGCTGCCCATACCATCAGGCACAGTAAAATCTAATAAAATGAGACAGAATAAGCCAAATCTTAACAAAATTATGAAAACAATACAAGAATTCAAAACAAGATAACAGGAAACAAACAGTGGTTACCACTTTCCCTTTTTAGGCGTTTCCTCCTATAACACTTTCATAACATCTATTGTGCTTTTTGGATCCCACTAACTCATTCTGTTTTTCATGCTAGGGAAATAACTTGGAGTTCACCTGTATGAGCCCCAACCATTTCACCCATAAGCATGATCTTCACTTGCATCCATTTACCTACAAGAGCCTCAAGATTATCCTACTTCATAGGTGAGTAGCTTTCCATTGTATGAAAATACCGTAGCTTTCTTATCCATTCTGTGGTTGATGGGCAAATTACCCTTGCTTTTTTTTTGGCCTCTGTCGAGTGGAACAACTATTATCTCTCCTTTGGTTTTCAGTCTATGAATTTCCTTCCAAGTTAAATGTGTTTCTTGTATACAGTATATTGCTGGATCTTGTTTCTTGATCTACTCTGTTTCTTTTTATTGGTGAATTGAGGCCATCTACATTAATGGTAACAGCTGGCATGCATTGGCTCATCTCTATTATGCTATTTTCCTGAGCTTGGCCCCCCACTTTTCCCCTCCATTCAGTTGTCTGCCCTGCTCAGTGATCCCCCTCTGCTGCTGTTCCTGAATCTGTGGTCACCTTTATCTCTCTCTAGACTATCCTTCAGTGCTCTTTTTAGGGTTGGTTGTGGTCATGAATTCCTTCATTTCTTCTTTATCATGGAAGTATCTTATTTTTTAATCAATTTTGAAAGATAGCTTTGCAGG